>PVKN010004132.1:0-16456 GCA_004027915.1 Capromys pilorides
TGTGTCCTCTTTCTTTCCACATTCAGCAGGAAGGAAGGTGGGGGACATGGCACAGTGGGCTATTTGGGGGCAGTGGACGGTTGGGCAGCAAAAAACGCAGCCCATGTTGATCAGCAGGCCCTGGAGTTTGGAGAGAGCCTACAGAGACCGAGTAGATGAGTAACCTCCTGAGGGGTCTCCCACGGTAGAGAAGCTTACAGACAGGGGTTCCTGTGTCTCTTCCTACATACAGGACGCTAGGGACATCACTTCAACTCTTTGGCTTTTTTCCCTGACTCTGCCAGATTGTGTTTTGTTTTTGTTTTTGGTACTAGGCCTTGCACTGAGTTCGATCCCCAGCCCTTTTTACAGTTTTACTTTGGTACTGAGTCTCCCTAAGTTGCCTAGGGTGAACTTGAGTTGTGATTCTGTCTCAGTCTCTCAAGTATCCAATCCAGAAGTAAAGCTTTCTCTCTCTCTGCCTGTCAAGGGTTATAAGTGCTAAAAATTCAAGTGGAAAATAATACAATCTAGGCTGACATTGTAGTACAAAGGCAAAAGAGAAATAAGGCAAAAAGTGAATAAGATTTTCAAACACTGGAAATATTTTGAAGCTAACTGAATATGGGGTCGAGAGTGTCTGAGGGTCCAAGGTGTGTGTCTATTTCAGACAAGGTGGGTGGGAAGGCTCCTGAGGGAATTCTGTGTGGGCTTTCCCATTCATGGTGTTGGACTGGGAGGAAGGTCATTATGATTTTGGGAGCCTTTTTAAAATTTTTTTTTTAATGTATTTGGTACAGGGCCTCACTACACAGCTCAGACTGGTAGTGATCCTTCAGTTTTCAGCCTCCCCAACACTGAGATTACAGGCATGTGCCACCATGCTTGGTCTTAGTGGCCAGCTCAGTGTACCCGGGGATGGGACCAGTGTAGCATGTGGTGCTGGGGACAAACCCCAGTCCCTGTGCTTGCCTAGGCAGGTGCTTAGTCCACTGAGCTATCTCCCCAACCTAGAAAGGTCATTATATACAGAAGGAATGTCAAGGACAATGGCCCGGCGGTGGGCAAGGCCAGTCGGTGTACAGGTAACAGTAATGCCCTAAGGGAGCCGGGTCTCGGAATCACTGTGGCTTATGAGTTAGAAGCACACTGCTGTTGTGTTAGCCCACCTGGATGCTGGCGTTGCTGCTGCAGCAGTTAGTGCCCCACCCCCCCAGTACCTTGCGAACCACTGAGCCAGTGGTGTGGAAGACTGGGGCAAATGTGGACACTCGAGCCCAGGGGAGTCAAACCTTGGCACTGGGAGTCTTTCAGTGAGCCAGCGGGATGCTCATCTCCACCCAGAGTCACTCTTCCTGCTGGTCTGAGCCGGAGGCTTCTCCCTCTGTCACATCAACTTCGGAAGACAGTGATTTCAGACTCTTGTCATGTCATCAGGAGCTCTTGGTCCGCTAATTAACTGGTAATGTGCTTGTCCAATAAGTACCATATGGTTGCAATGAATCAAGACCAAATTATCTTAGCTTTAAAAATTAATGTTAACAACAATGGCAATAAAAGCCCACATTTTGTCTGCTTTTCTTCTGAAGAGCTCAAAATGCAAGTATTAAGAGAAGCATCTAAATCCTTTACCACCTGTACCATAGAAAGAAGTAGAGGTGCAGAGAAGTTGGTGGAATGGCTGCAGACTGAGGGCTGTTTAAGTCTTTCCCATGTTTTTATCTCTCACCCCACAGAGATAGTTAATCTTTCCTAGCAATAAACCAAGATAGCAATAGGATTAGGGCAATGGAATTATCTCAATGCCACAGTAAGGGGATCGCGCACAAATAAGGGACTAAAGTTAATTAGATAAAACAAACTGCCAGCTTAGAAACAACCAGGGAGCCAGCAAGAGTGGGCATTTGTATTTCAGGGGAGTGGTAGAGAAAGGTCGCAAGTCACAGTTTCTGGCCCTCTGTCCCTGGGGAGAGAGAATATGGGTGGGAGGGAGGGGCCATAGTAGGGAGAGCATGGGTAGCCTTGGCTGGCCGGGACCTTGCTGGGCTGGCTGCGGCAGGTGATGCAGAGTGAATGAGAAGGATGCATGGCGAGTCCTGCATTGTGACTGTAGGAATGATTGCTTGGGGGCAGAGACTGGGATCTGCCTTTGAGAGTGGGGTTTAACACAAGTGAGGAAAAAGGGCAGGATGAAAGTGAGCCCAGGTAGAGGGCAGGGTGACAGTGTGGTGTCCTAAAGGGCAGGTGATGGCGTGCCCAGGTAGAAGGAGAGATGACATTATGCCCAAGGAAAGGGCAGGATGACATTGTGCCCAGTGCACCCAGGCAGGGTGACAGTTTGGTAGGCAGTGTGCCCAGAAGAAAGGCAGAATGGCAGCATGCACAGTTATTTAGAGGGACGACAGAAAAGCATGTGACTTGCCACGTGTGGCCCTCACACAGGTCGACATCTTCAAACTCAAGATGCAGAAGCTGACCCAGGGAGCCAGCAAGAGTGGGCATTTGTATTTCAGGGGAGTGGTAGAGAAAGGTCGCAAGTCACAGGCTTCAAGGGATGCCAGGCAAGCTCTGCAGAGCGCGACTCGGTCAGTCTTCTATCTGATATTAATTTATTCTGCAGATATTAATGAGTGGGCTCTTAAGGGCTTTTCTTACCCCTAAAGACCTTATAGTTGAGATGATCTTCTAATTTATCACATAAACCAGGCCACATTTGAGAAAAACAGGAGAGACTATTAATGAGGATATGGGGACAACAGCCACGTGTAAATGGGTCAGAAAAACTGGGCTCTTTGGCCACCCCACTTGTGACTCCTGAGACATGAGGCAGCCCACATGATGTGAGGCACAGCGAGTTGAGGCTGCAGGTGCCGGGTGCGTTTCTACCCTGGTTTCCCTCTTCTGCCAAGAGTGAACCCGCTTGCTTGCTGCCCTAACCTGCCAGACCTGCCCACTGCCCCCCACTCCAGCCCCTGGGTAGGTAGGTCTATGACCTAACTTTTCTGTACCTCAGTTTCCTGGTTAGTAAAATGGGGCTAGCCTAGGTGGGGGTGAGGCTGAAGGGGATGTGTATGGATCCCCAGGAGCACAGCGCCCAATGCACTGGGCGTTGTGAGGAGTTCTGTGTTTGCTAATGGCAAGTTACCCAATCAGTTTTCACACCTGGCAAGCAGGGAAAAATAGCACTTGCCTTTTAAGGACCTGGAATTCAGGAAAAGTTACCTCCCCCAACCACCCCTTAGAATCAGCAGCAGATATCAGAGGATGAGTTTTAATATTTTAGTATTTTCCATATGAGTTCACAGATCTATTACACAGCATATTTAGATGTGGTTAGGAGTATCTCACAGAAGTGATGGGGACCGCTCCGCCAAGTGCTCTCTGGCAAGAGAGAGCTGTGAGCAGCACTAAGTGTCTGGCCTTTGTCTCTGGGTGAAAACCAGAGGCGCCTTCTCTAACCTGCGGAGATGAACCCCTCGGTACACCCACAATCACAAAATTATCAGCTCTTTTCCTGGTATTTGAGCTCCATCCAGAGTGACAGGGCGCACAGAACTGTTCTAGGTACTCTGAGCTCTTCATTAAGTTCATCTCTGAAACAGAAAGTTGTATTTAAAAATATTTTATAATGAGAAATTTCCAATATGATCAAAGTAGAGAGAGTGATAGTAAGTCTCCTCATGTCCGTCTCCCACCCTGGATTCAGGGGTCATCAGCATTGCCAATTTGGTTTTTTTTTGCTGTTGCCTTTTATGCTTTTTCTCTGGAATTTTTGAGAGCAACTGTTAACCATTATATAGCTTCATCTGTGAGTACTTTAATATGCATGTCTAACAAACACTATTTTAAAAATGTTTACATCACCCCAGATAATAACAAATACAGAAACCCAAGAGCTCCTTGATACCATCTAATTCTCAGATCATATTTCAATTTCTCGCCGGTGTGGTGGTGCACACCTGTGATCCCAGCACTTGGGAGGCTGAGGCAGGAGGAGCAGTGGAGTTCGAGACCAGCCTGGGCTACAAAAGTGAGCTCAAGGCCAGCCTGAACTGCATAGTGAGACCCTGTCTCAAAAAGATAACTAACTAACTAACTAACTAACTAACATAAAAAAAATTCTCTTATCACCTCAAAATATTTTTTGACAGTTTGAACCAGGATCCTACGAAAATCTATGCACAATATCTGCTTGTACGTATTATGACTCTCTTTTGGTCTCTAATGGCCTCCCCTCCCATTGGAAATGTTATCTGTAGTATGAAGAAAATGGGACAGTTGTCTTGTAGAGTAGCCCGTGTTTTGGTTGGGTAGATTACTCTCCCACTTGGTCATTTGATTTGTTTCTCTCTCTTCTATGTTTTCTGCAAGCTACAAGTTAAATTCAGGTTCCATTTGTTCTGAAGGGAACATCAAGAGTATTTTAACTGGGGTTCTGCTCTTGCCATTGGACCTCATCAGGAAGCTATGCTGGTGGTGCCAAGTCTGATGAGTGGGCTGAGGGATTGGCTGCTTTATCCCTCATGCATCAGAGAGTACACCACCAACCTCCCCTGATGGTTCCAATGTCCTCAGCTTAATTGTTGCCTGGAGCCATTATTTCTTTTTTATTTTTTTTATTTTATAGAGAAAAAAGCCAATAAAAACAATGATACGCAATTTCAAAACACAATAATAGGAGATTAACAATGATTAATATATTAGAGCTTGTAGAATGTTTATTTTCTGATTCCATCATTCTTTTTGCATTTAGTGGATGGACTTCTATAAAGAAGACTGTTTTCCCAACTTGTAGGTTATCCTAAATTATGTTTGACATGCAAAGTAGAACAAATGCATTCCTATCTTTCATCAGTTTTCAGAGAAATGAGTTGATGGCTATTATGGCTTATGTCTAGAGGATCCCCAAAGCCTCATGCAGTTGTAGGTGGAGCTTTTTCAGAGGTGGCTGGATGTAGAGTGTGTGACCCTGGGATTGATTCATGGTTCAATGCTGGGATCCAGAGCACTGGGATTAAGTATGTGGGTGCCACCCACCCTAAGTAACCTGGATAAGATATGAGGGATACAAAGAGCTGTGGTCGGCCCTTGTTACTTTGCTACCTTCTGCCCACTATGAACCGTTTCTCCTGTGTGACATCACTAGGCCTTGGAGCCAGCTGATCATGGACTGAAACCTCTACAAACTGTGAGCTACATAAACCGTTTCGCCCTTAACTTCGGATGTTGGATATTTTGTCTGTGCAATGGGAAAAGTAACTAAGACAGTAGCCTAGCAAGGAGGCTAGAGCTTCAATGAATTCATTCCACTAATACGGAGTTCCAATTGTATGCTAGGCATTGCTCTAAAACTTGATGGTATAGCAGAGAACACAACAATGCAAATCGCTGCTTTCTTGGACTTTATATTCTAGTAGGGGAAGCCAAGCAACAAAAGATTGTAGCTTGAGTTTGATGGTGATTAAGGCCATGGAGAAAAATATAGCAAGACAGGGGGATGGGGATTGCTGACTGATGGATGGGGAGGGAGTTGGATTTAAATTTTAAATAGGATCAATAGATCTCATCAGAATCCCAGTGTCTGAGAACAGTGAAGACCTGATGGAAGGTATCACGGTGGCAGAGAGCCTTGGGCCATTGCTTGGCTGGGTTCACAAGAGGCCAATGTGGCTGGCACGGAGTGAGTGAAGGGAAGTTAATACGAGATATGGTGAGTTTCTGGGTAGGGGCAGACCCTGCAAGGTCTTGTGGGCCATGTTAAGACTTTGATTTGCCCTCAAATGAGATGAGCAGGTGCTGGATGATTTTAGGCAGAGGTGTGACATGATCTACCTTGTGTTTTTGAAGAATTTCTCTGAGTGTTTGGGAAGGAGGATTAGGCAGTTAAGGGCACAAGTGAGTTTAGAATTAAGTCTAGAAAGCCTTCAACCTTAGTGAAGCTTCCCTTCTCACCAGTCAGCACCTGGTAAAGGAGGAAGAAAGATGCTTCGTCTGTTTGTCAGGGAATTTGTGCAGTTGTCTCGAAGTCAAGACTGCAGAAAGTACTTCCTTCTCACTTTTATCCTTGAAATCCCTAGGCATAGCATTCTCTAGACATAGCACTGTTGAGTACTTTATGACCTAAAATCCCAGGGTGGAATCTTTCCTCCTCTAGATGCCAGAAGAATGACTGCAAGGTCAGCACCCCGCAGGAGTGGAATTACGTTTCATACGAAATGTGCGACTCATGGGCAGGTGACATACCACTGCTTGACCGTCTCCTTTTATGGCAGGTACATATCTGTTGGAGTAGCTTCATCATTGCTAAAAAAGTATTGGCTAATCAGGTGCATCCAGGGGGGTTTTCTGATGGTTCCAGCACTAGGTCTGTCTTTGTCATGGGATAGGCCATCGATCTATTTCTGACCAGTTATTGCAGTGACCTTGGCAAGGATTGGTTTACCTTAAAAGATACCTGATGCTGTTAGGTACAGGCCAGCTATGCACCTTGCCCTCTCTGTTTCGATTTCCCAGTGATCTTGGGGCACACTT
This sequence comes from Capromys pilorides, assembly GCA_004027915.1. Lineage (NCBI taxonomy): Eukaryota > Metazoa > Chordata > Mammalia > Rodentia > Capromyidae > Capromys > Capromys pilorides. Next base: position 6,511 of record PVKN010004132.1, read on the forward strand.
TTCCATCCCAGCAGCCTCTTCAGCATCTGCAGAGCCCCTCTATGCATGAGCGTCTGTCTGTCTTTGCCTGTCATAGGCTGCTTGTGAATCTCATGGTGCTGAACCACCAAGAATGGGTATGCTACATGCTGCTTCGTTCCCTGTTGAGTAGCTGTTCTCCCTTGCTCATGCTTTCTCCTCTGAGTTTGTGTATGGAATGAAAACAACTAGAGATACACCCAACCTCAACTAAAACAGAGATGGTTTTAAATAAAAAAATACTACACTGAATCTAATTCAGGCGTATCTTTCCTCAAAGAAAGCTTGGAAGCAGTCCTTCTTGTCCTTTCCTGTCATTACTCCTGGTGCTTCTCTGAGACCTTCTGAACTCTTTTCCCCAAACCTAATGTGAAGATGAGACCAAGAGGGGTGAGGCGGGGCCTAGGCTGTAAAGCTTCCTCTCTAACTGTGGGTTCTGAAGACAAAAAGGAAGGGCGTAATGAAGGAAGCAGGCTCTCTAAGGCTGAGATATGTTGCCTTAGAAATGGATTTTCAGCCTCTAATTAAAAGGAAAGTTGCTTGCTGGGAGAGTGGCGAAGCAGTCAACTTGGCAATTGTCCTTGGTGGCTTCCCGTACCAGCAGTTAAGCAGGAGTGAAATGGAGTCCTCATGCCAGAAGAGATATGGAAGAACTGCATGCTGTTGGAAGGGAAGGGCACTGGCATTTGTCAAGCGGCTGCACTGGCCAGTGCTGCTAGCTGTTTTTCTTAAAAGACTGTAGGAGGCAAGAACCTTACTTTTTTTACGTGGGATGAACCCAACTCAGAGTTGATGCCACGTGTAGGATGATGTTCAGACACCTCAGGGAGGCACGGTGGCGTGCCAAGGCATCTGACTTGGAATCTGGGCAGTTGTCTTGTAGTATCAGGACATTTGTGTCAGGGAGACCAGGCCCTAAGACCTGGGTCTGGGTTCCTCTTGGAGGTATTGCATGTAACTATGATCTCCTTTCTGTCTGTGGAAAATGCCTTCCTTGCCCAGCCCCTGGGCAGACTCTCTGACTCCCTTCATGACCTGGTGTCTACCAGAATGCATCTGGACTCTTTGAGTAGCAAAATCTTAGCAGGACCTTTGGGTGTACTTTTTTCAAATGAATTCCAAAAGGTTCTGGGAAGAAACTGGTTAGAACAACCTGACACAGATGGTCCTCAGTGTGGGAGGTTTGACTTATGATTTTTGACTTTATGATGGTGTGAAAATGTTACACATTCAGTAAAAAACTTTACTTCCAATTTTGAATTTTGATCTTTTCCCAGGCTAGCAGGATGCAGTGGGCAGTGTGCCGGGCAGTGACAGGCACCCGAGACTCCCTGTCAGTTCCTAAGTAGAGGATGAACACTGATACACCGCACTGTGCTGAGCGGCCAAGTGGTTCTAAAGTCCAAGTATTCGGTTGCATGAGATAGTCCATAGCTTCTTACAAAGTGGGCTTCTCTGCTCTATGACTCAGCCCAAATAAGGGCTAATATAAATTAATGTAGTCTTTATAATGTACTGTAAGTTTATCAGGATGAAACCCTGTTGTGAGCCGAAGAGAATGTGTACTGATTTCATGGGTTACATGAGCACAGGAATGAGCGTTTGGAGCCCAAAGTCTGTTTCCCTAATCTCTCAGTATTCATGGCCATTGCAGGCATTCTGCCTGTTGGAATTACAGACACAGCACAGGGGCCAGGGGTGATGCCTGCCGAAGAGCTGTGGGGCCTTCCCTGGGCCTACTGATGGTGGTTAGTGACATAATGTCCTTAATATATTCCTAGTCAAGAAAACATTACAACAAAAGAAATAAATACAAACCGTTAGTGGAGTCAATCCCTAGACCTAAAAAGTCTACACCTAGAGACTTTGTAAAAATTTTGAGACAGGGTCTTGCTATGCTGCCTAGACTGGCTTTGAACTCTTGAGCATGATGGACTTGCCTAGTTCAGTCTTCCCAGTGCCCAGGAAGGGGTTGATAGAGTCTTTATGGTTGGAGGGACCTGTGAGGTCATCTAGTCTTCTGTCCCACCGGAGGCTTGCTTCGTAATTACTGCAAACACTACAGGCTCCGCATACTGAATGCTGACCCAGATCCCCATTGTTGTCAGAGACTGTCATGGTAATTACTGGAATGCTGCTAGAATATTGGCTCTAGACCTGCACGCCCGGACTGGAAGAGATTCAGCAACAAGGGCATCCAGAAGAAGGAGCAGGGGTGCTGAAGTAAGGAAGGGGAGAGATGGACGACAAGCAGAGACTGCCAACAGACAGGAAAAGAACAATCAAGATTTCACAATCACACCCACAAAGAAGTACTGGGAGGTTAAATAAGAAGCATGTTTATTCGGCACTTTTGTGGGGCTAACCTCCCTCAGGAAGATCTCTCACTGTCCTGCCATTGGTGAACTCGCCTTCCATCCTGTTGTGTGCACCCCTGTGAACTAGGATCACCATCATCATGGTGGGAGTGATGGCTCCCACTATGTCTCCATTGTGCTTGGAGGAAACTCCCATGGTTTGTCTGTCAAACAGCAGAAAGGTCAAACTTTCCAGAGTTTGGTGTTTAGGGCCTCATCCTATCTCCACCCTTCAGCACAAGCTGACCCTGAGCAGACCATGCTCTAAGTCTCAGCACTTGCCTGCTAGAATGGGAGCATATCTTCTTCCCTGTAACACCCATTGGTGTCTATTGCATGGTGCCTTCCTTCCAGTAAGCAAACATGCAGGTATAAACACACACCTACACTCAGAACGCCACACACTCCTGAGTACAGATGGAGAGAAAGAATCTCTTCCCTCCTCCCTGGCATCTGCAAAGGACGAAGGGGCTAGAGCAGAGTAAACATCCACCTGGGCTATGGTGGGTGGGGAAGCGTTAGGAAGGAAGCTCTGGTTCTTGTTCCTCCCTGGAACCAGCATCTGCTGCAAAGCCCAGCAGGGCCTGAGCACTGGCAAGACTGGCACGGAGCCCTTCTGCTTGCCGAGGAAGCGGAATGTCCCGGCAGGATGAGTCAGTGGAGCACAGAACCAACGAGTGAGTCACTTGGAGAGGAGAGACTACAGGTTCTTCTCTGCTCAAAGATATTTTAGGTCTTGGTAGGTTTTTCCCACTTGTATGATTTAGATAGAAGTTTGGACATGTGACTGCAGTGGCTAAGTTCTCAGATGAAATACAAAAAGCTTTCTTTCCCTCTGTCCAGTGTGCTGCATTCTAGAAATTGTTTTCTTGCAGATAGGAAAGCAGTAAAGCAGGCAGTGACAGGGCCTGGCTTCTGAGCCAAGTGGACCATGTTTCCAGTGACAGTGCTTCCCAGAACCAGCCGGGAACCTTGAATGAGTTGCTTAGTCTTGTGAAACCAAGTCTTTCACCAATGTCAAAGTGAGGGTTGTCACTAGTGTCAACTAGGACCATGGATTTGTTTAATAAGAATCTGTTGAGTTCTGCTTGTGTGTTTGCCACAGTGCTTGGGGCAGAGGACAGAGTGGCAAATGCTGTCGACACTGAGCTTGCATTCTGAGAAGGATATATTTGAAGACCACCCCATGCACATGCTGCCCTGAGGACAGGAAGTATGACAGCAGTTCTGATAATGGCCACCTTGATTTCCCCGGAAGCCAGCACAACTCTTTGCACCTGAGTTTTCTTGTTAAGTGTGGCGCTGAAAGGAAATCATCTCAAAGAGAAAGTCTGGGAGTCTCTGGTCTGAGCTCATCTGTAGAGTTATTAAGAGAACATGTGGAGGTAAGTAGACGCTGGACAAGGTGGTGCCGGCCTTCCGTGTGGCACTCTGGGCCTTCCATGTGGCACGGTGTTAAGGTAAACAAGATCACAGCAGTCTGCTGTGTTAAACTAAGCTACACCAGAGAACATTGGAGTATGAGATTTAGGTTCCCAAGTCTCATTGCCTGGATGCTTGAAGGGGCGGAGCAGACTAGAAGCAAGCTCACATGAGGAAAGAACAGCAGGTGTTTTAGTGTTGTTGTGATCAGGGCTGCCAGAAATACGATACAGTTCCAAGCTTCATCTGCAGGTGAATGATGCATAGTGCATAGGCCAGGCAAAGGACAATGGAATAATGATATCATAATTAGAGCTTATTAGTTAATCTTCACAGAAACCCTGCAAGGTAGATGTTCCCATTGTCACCATTTCGTAGATGAGCGCACTGCAGCTTAGGTCCAGGAATGAATAGCAAGGGATGATTTATGCACGGCCCATAATGGACATCTGGGCAAGCCTGGCACAAAGCTGCACTTTAAGAGGGTCATGGAGAGAGGGCAGAGTGAGGTAGCTGCGTCTGGGCTACACCGTGATGAGGAATTCAGACTGTCGGGTGGGTGATTGCTGGCCAGTAAGGGGGGGTTCAGAAGTGCAGTATGTAGAGAGGCCCCGAGTTCTCAACGCCTGAAGGTATCCAAGCAGGAGTTGGGTGGTTGTCTGAGACCTCAGAGAGAGAGAATTTGATATTGGGAGGGAACTGGTCGAAAACTGTGAGTTTCCGTCTGCTACACAAAGTGATGGTGCCTGCTCCAAGCCTGGGCACTTGCCTTTAATAATTCTCCTTACAGAGCTAGCAACAACAGGTGGTATGAAGAGCTGGGGGAGTGCTGAGGTGGGCGGGCCTGAGGGCCGGCTGTCCACTCTGAGAACGTGAGAGTGTGTGGGTGGAGGCCCATGCCACCCACCCGGGGTGTTTTGCGATGGACATTGGTGGTTTCTGTTTGTGTTAGTCTCCTCTTCTAAGTATTCATAAGTATTTATCCTTCTTAGGATTCTTTTCCTGCTCTTGCACCGCCTTAAGTTGGAAGCCACTCATATTTGTGCAAGTTCTGTAGTCTCTTTGCATACTGGGGAGTCCTGAGTTGGCCACTGGTAATTTATATTATTGAGCTCACAAAATCTAAAGTTTGGGGGAGAGACCAGGCGTGGTGGTGCATGCCTGTAATCCCAGCATTGGGAAGGCTAAAAACCTTTATGTTATAATTGTTATGATTATGTTAGGATTGTTATGAGTCGGAGCTATGTAGTGAGACCCAGTATCAAATACATGAAGAAATAAATAAAACAATGTTCTGGGGACATGACTTCTCCACTGAAGCTTTAATAAGAAGAAGTGGTGAGCTTTACCTTGCATTCCTTCCCTTCTTTTGTCTAATTTATCCAGGAAATACCTTTCAAGGGCTCACTTGGGCCAGAACAGGGCCAGGGCTAGAAACTCCAAGGCGACTAACGTGTGACCCTGTGCACCTTGAACCTAAGAGAATGCAAGGAGATCGGCAGGCAGGTGATGCCCTGCTGTGAGCCTTGTGAGAAAGACCACACCCTGGGCAGGACAGGGGAGGGGCATTTATCTAGAAGCCACTGGGCAGGATCTTGAGCCTGCTGTCCTACAGAAAGCACTTGGGAATCAGCCTTCTGTGTTCAATTCATTATATGGCAGGCAATATTGGGAAAGTTCGTAAGTCTTTCTAAGTCCCTGCCCTTTCCTTATTGAATGGGGATAGTATTACTCCCTTCACATGATTTCAGTGAAGATGAGGTTAAATGAGTTAATTGAGGGAAACCGCTCTGCCCCCATTCCTGACTCTGGAGGACAACAGCGATGCTTAGCCTAAAGTCTTGGGGTCCCTGGAGCAGAGGCTCCTGAATACCTGGTCATGGGCTGGTATCCAGCTGACCCTCAGTCACCAGTGGTACTTTCCAAGTTACCAAGTCTGGCTGCCACATCGAGCAATTCTGTGTTAGTAGGGGTGGAGAGGGGTTCTGCAAGAATCTGGAAAGTTCCCCGGAGTAACTCTGATGCATACATAGGTATGGAGACCTGCTAAAAATGTACAAATGCTCCTCAGTTTACAGTGGGCTTGTAACCTGATCATCCCTTTTTTAACTCAAAAATACTGTTAAGTGAAGGTGGACGTGGGGGTGAACCTATAATCTCAGCACTTGGGGAGACTAAGGTAGAGGAATGTGAGTTTGAACACAGCTAGGCAGTTTAGCAACTTAGCAAGGTCCTATCTCAATTTTTTTTTTTTAAAGCTGTGGTTGTACCTCAAGGCTAAGGCTCTAGGTTCAATTCCCAGTGATGAAAAAAAAAGTAAGTGAAAAATGCATCAACTACATCTAGCCTAATGGATATCCTAGCTCAGCAACACAGCAAACTGTAGGGCACTGGCGGTTCCCTCTCCTCATTCCTGGGCTGATCGGGCGTGGTGGCTCACTCCTACTGCCCAATATGTCAAAGGGGAACCAGACTCAATAACCCTAGCCTAAGAAAATGTCAAAATTGAAAGTTTGAATATGGTTTCTATTGAATGCATATTGTCTTTGTATCATCATAACATTGGAAAAGCCTAATCCCAGCTCTCATAAGGAGTGACCCATCTGTATATAAAAGAGTGTATGAGTGCGTGTTCTGTCACTTTCTGGAGATAGGTCTTCCAGTTTTCATCGAAGTCTCAAAGTGCTTTAGAGCACCACCTCAACCACTGTGGGCTGCCTGCTAGCGGCACCCACAGTGAGTCGGGGAGCCTGGATCTGGGATGGAAAGTGGCCCCTAGTGCCAGTCCACATCAGCATTCTTCCTCTGCTGCTCATTACAGGAGGCTCTGGAGGCACTAGAGCAGTTGGCTGGTCACGAATAGATAGATAAGCAACTAGGTTGCACAGCACTCAGGGAGACAGGGGCCTCTAGGCGCCTCTGACTCTGCAGGTTCTTAGGATGCTCAGTGGTAGCCGACCTGAGAGATTGACATGGAAAATGGTTTAGCTTCTTGCAGTGAATGTAAAGTCTGCTTGGAGTTACATCCGCCTAAGAGAGCGACAGAGATATGGGGACTGTGCTCACGAGCCAGCCTGTACATGATCTGAAAGCTTTTGCAATTTTTTCTAATTTGCCAATTCCGTTTCTGAAATGAATCCTCTTCCTCCACCCCATCCTGCGCAACATGTAGCTCCTGATTTCCTGTCAGAGCAAATGCATGCCAGAGTGGGGCTTCAGGGGTATGTGTGTGTGTGTGTGTGTGTATGTGTGTGTGTGTGTGTGAAAGGCAGGCAGGAAGAGGATGCTGGCTCTGCTTCGCAGGTTGGGCACTTGATTTTCAACATGGCTTCTGAGGGTCGTGGACTAGGGCTATTTTAAAAACATGTTTTCTTTATTTTCAGTGTTCCTAAGATGAACAGAGACTGAGGGAAGAACTCTGAATTCCCCTACTGTGCCCTATATTTGATTGCCGAAGGGGTCACAGGGTTCACAGCTGCTTCTGGGCACTGTGGGTGACTGGGTGCCCCTGACAACCCGAGATGAATCTGGGATCTTTGGAGTCTTCGTTGAATTTTGGGTACACAGCACTTGTTGTCTCCTGTCAGAGTAAAGTGTAGAGCACATTGATTTGAGAATGTGGCTGGCCTCAACCATGAGGCTAGGATGTAGTTTAAAAAAAAAAAAGACGTCTCGAATGTCTCTCCACACTGCTTGTCCTTTATCTGTTCTTTCATTCATGTGGCAGATGTCATCCACTGATTTCTCACGTAGTGGGCACAGTCTTGGGCTCTGGAAGTGCAACGAGGACAAGTCTAAGTCCTGTCCTCACAGAGCTTATGTGCCAGTAAACGGGGCAGGACATAAAGCAGCAGGAGGAAGCAGTCTTGTTTTCTAAGCCTGCCTTCTTCAGAGGCCTGGCATCTTCATATTCTCACTTCCTGTATTCCCAAATGTGCTCATTAGCGCCAGGATCTAAATGACTCACAATAACTGCAAATGCCACCCTTCTAGTGGATACTACCTTTAATTGGGGCTAAAGGCTTAAAGAAAGGGATGCGGAAAAGACAGACGTCATGGAACATGAAGGGGCGTGGAAAGGAATGTCCTTCCCTCCAGATGGCTGTACTTATGTCCTGCTGTTACTATAGATTTTTATCTTTTTCATACCTGTGGACATGCAGAAGAAATTTCAGATGCTTCACTGAAAGTTGTCTCTTTCTCGAATGTCTCAATTCCTGTCTATTTTAATGTGTAGGATGCAGTGAGACAGACGGGAAGGAGAGATCCCACAGTGGGGTAGAAGCTCTGCTTTCTCTGACCTGTGGCTCCGCTTTGCTCCTGCAACACTCTGCTGTCCACTGTTCTCCTGCCTGCAGGTTCTCGCCCTGCCCCTGAGCTCATGTGGCATGCCAGTGTCTTTCTCTTGGCCAGCCCCTGAGATTGAGCTATGGCCTTCAGAATTCGCACGTTGACACCCTAGTCCAATACTGAGAAAGCAACTGTGTTTGGAGATGGATGGACTTTGGAAAGGGGTTATGAAGTTGAAATGAGGCTGGTAGGAGAGGGCCTCGCCCCATCTGATTGGGGTCCTATGAGAAGAAATTAGGACACCAACACACAGAGGGACAACTTCAAGAAGACCAGGGAAGAAATGACCCTGGACAAGCCAGGGGGACGGGTCTCAGAAGAGATCAACCTTGATCTCATGGAAATCAGTCAGATTGTTGTAGCTCCTTTCCCCATGGCAGCCCAGAACACTGTCACAGCCATGGGGGGCCTGGCACCACATCTCTAGTCCTCACTCATCTGACTTTTGTGCTGTGTCGTCTGCCCAGGGGGCTCTCGGCTGCTCCAGGCTGCTCCAGGCTGCTCCTTGGGAGCATCCTAGACTCCTGACACCAGCTGAGTTCTATGTCCCTCATGTGATAAGGTCCCCCTAAATACTCAGGGTCTAACTGGTCAGTGTTTTTGGCCAGGCTCCATTCATCTCCATGACCACAGTGAAGCCCCAGCTTCCAGCACCTCTCCCAGTCCCCACTCAAAGGAGGCTGTGATGAGACTTGGATTCTGCCCTTTGATACCTCAAACTTCTTAAAATTTACCTTTATTCCACATCAGATAGAATGTGTTTGCTCTAATGAAATTGGAGAAAATGGCTATATTTTTATAGTGTTGCTTTATTAAAAATAAATTATTCATTTTGGCCGTGTGAGAAACTTAGGACAGCAGATAAGTCTCTGAATTGAGCTGTAGCTGAGTAGTTGACACAGTGTTAAGTTTTGCAGATGTTGAGTTAAATACTCATTTGGATTTGCAGTTTCATATTTTGGACCCAATCTAGTTCTATTTTTTTTTTTTTTTACACTTTCAAGTATTTGTGTAGGACAATGAGAGGTTGTTTATATAGGAATTAAACCTATTACATTTCATGGCATAAATCTCTTCTATATCTCCCCTGCCATCCGAGCGAGAGAGAGAGAGAGAGAGAGAGAGAGAGAGAGAGAGAGAGAGAGAGAGAGACAGAGACAGAGACAGAGACAGAGAGACAGACAGAGAGAGATAGGGAGAGAGATAAGGAGAGACAGACAGAGAGACAGAGACACACAGAGACAGAGACAGAGAGATGGAGAGACAGAGATAGACACAGACACAGAGAGACAGAGAAAGACACAGAGATGAGAGACAAGAGATAAGATGAGAGGTGAGATTTGGACCTGGAATATTCCCCAAAGGTCCCTATGTTGAAGGCTTGGCTGAGCTACCTGTGGTACCATTGGAAGGTGTTGGAGCCTGGAGGAAGTTGGGCCAGTGGAACAAGTTAGGTCACTGGGGATGTGCACATGAAGGGAATATGGGGACGTGGGCCCTTCCCTTTCTTTACTTGGTTTCCTGGGATCATGGGGTGAATAGATTTGCTCCACCTTGTGCTGGCTGCCCCAAGATGCTGCCTGCCATGTGCGCAATGCAATGGGGCCAATGAGCTGTGGACTGAAGCCCTGGAAATTAGAGGCCAAGATAGGGCTTCCCTCCTTTAGTTGTTCATCCCAGAAGTTTTGCCGTAGCAACGGGAAGCTGACATGGACGTGTTCTCTGAGAATTATGAAAAATTGCTAAGGAGTGTGTGATACTGAATCAGTTGCCTCAAATCTGAAAGAAGTCAGGACATC
>PVKN010004132.1:16556-34622 GCA_004027915.1 Capromys pilorides
AGCTAACCCGAAAGCCGCCATCTCCCAGACCCATGGAAACAGAACTCACTCATGAGTTTGGGGACATCCTGGCTTCTTGTGCAGATTCTATAGACATTGACTATGCTGTCCAAGGCAAGGGTCCAGGTCCTGGTCATCCCGGGGGACACACTGACTTCCTGGCCAGACTCTACAGCCTTGTCCATCTAGACATTGACTATGTTGTCCAAGGCAAGGGGACCAGGTCCAGCTTTGAAAGGGCCACTCCATGGTACAGTGCTGCTAAGCATTTGGAAAGCTGTGGGTAAACGGAGAGTCTAGGGGAGGAGAAAGGAAAGGTTATCCTCAACCACAGTGACTTCACTGACGTAAGAAAGACTAAAAGCAGTGTGAGATTGTGACAGCCTCTATTAAAGTGACATACTCCTGAAGGAGTCTGATAACTAGTGATATTTAAGGAAGAAGAAAAAAGACCCCACAAGAGTAGCTGAGGTGATTTATACAGGAAAAGAAGATATGGATCCCTTGAGATCACTGATGGAAGGGAACAAACGAAGTCCTAGAAGTGGCCACCTCCGACTAAGGTGAGAGCTGAAATTGTCCCCGCTGGACACCAGCGCTGCCTGAACCTGGCTGATGCACGTTAGGTCATGACTCGTGTTTCTCCCTTAAGGGAATTGCACACTTCTCTGGAACTTGTTCTTTGTTACCGGAATGGAATCCTTCTTCTACACTAAAAAACAAGACGATGTGAAATCCTTTAAAATGCTTTTGAAAGAGGGAGGGCTTTTCTTTGGGTGTGTGATGCATTACCGTGAAATGACACTGTCTTATTCCTTATTGCCTAATTAGTAATATTGTACTTCTCTGTGAAATGCTGCTTAAACATTGCCAATCGATTGAAACAAAAGATTTCAAAATACTGTAGGATGGAGTATCAGGGAAAATTCCTGCCAGCTAGCATTCTCTAGGCAAGGTTTTGCCACTGCAAGTATGCGTGCCCAGGACACCCTGGCTGGAGGGGGAAGGCTTTCTCCTCCTCCTCTTTCTCCCCTGCACCCCCTCCTCCCAAGGCTTAGCTAGTCTTGTGTCTAGACTTGGGCTGTTTATTGATGCTCATTTTGTTTTCTTTAATTGTTTGAAGTATTGTATATGTGTGGGATTCAGCTGGGCTTTATCAGTCAGCCATTAGTTCACCTGTGCACTTAATGAAGTCATAAACTATGTTTTAGGTGTGAAGGATTTAGAAATGAGCATAATACAGTTGCTTTTCTGGAAGAGCTCAATCCGGTGGGAAAGCAGGCATTTGTTGTGGAAAACTGAGATCCAGCCTGGTAGACAAGGGGCTAGGAAGAAGTGCACAAGTTACTCTGGGGCCTTCTGGCTGTGTGTATCAGTGTACCAGTTAGAGCGCGTGTTGTAACAAAGATTCCAGCCCGACCAGGACTGGTGGGTGGTAACATACTCCTTCAGGACTATGTCACTGTAATAGAGGCTGTCACAAAGAGGTTATTTAGTATCCCATGTTCCTTTTGTCTCTTGGGTCTTGGCATCTTCCTCTGACTGCCATGACACCAGATGACAGATAAGGGACAAGAAAGAGAGTGTGGAAGCCAGAGTTCCAGTAGGGCCCAGGCCTGCAAGTGGTGCTCGGTGCTTCTTCTGTGTTTCCATGGCTGTGATTCAGTCCCTGCCACCTACCATGAGCCTGGTTGGGGGTGGTCTAGCTCTGTGTCTGGGACAAAGGTAGGAGGCTTGGTGAGGATCAGTAGCGCCTCCACTGCCTGGAGCTGCTCACTTCCCTGAGGAAGCCAGGAGAAGCTCTGTCTGAGATGAGTGTTATGTCCTGGGTGGTGAAGATGTGGTGCTACGCATTAGTCGGGGAAGGACAAAGCAAGCCTAGGAAATAGGAGGGACTCAGTTGTGTCTTCGGTGAGAACTGTGTATCAGTACTGGCTTGCAGTTCCCAACAGTGTGACCACGAGCCTTGTCCTCAGTGTTCCATGTGTCAACTTCACGCCTTCATCCCATGCCTTCTCTGAGACTGGGAGACTGGGACCTTCCCCGGGGATCTGGCTTCCACCTCCCACCAAGAGTCCCTTTCTCTGGCTGTATCCTTCTCCCTGGCCTGGGTTAACCCAGATGTGAAGCTGATCATTTATTTTGTTCATGCACCCCAACCCCCACCCCACTCCCACTTAAGGGCAGCTTTGGGAGGGAGGAGGGAGCTGATATTGCGGAAATGGGGATATTGGATGTTGGAAATTTCTGAGCGTAGGGTCCTCAGGCAGGTTTTCCAACTTGGACTTGAGTGGTTTTACATATTTATTGCTCCTTGTATTTTTCCCCCTTCACTGCTCCCCAGTAAGCCTCCCCCCTTCCCCTCTTTTTATTTTATAGAGCAGTGCAGCTTTAGCCCCTGTGCCTGAGCTCAGTCTGCAGCCTTCTGTGTACTCACAGAGGTGTCTTCCTGTTCAGTGACTGTTTACTGGGAGACTGGGGAGAGGTGACCTTATCCCTGTCCTAGGGAAAGGGGGCACTAGAGAGATTTAAGCCCCTGTTCCTTTGGAACATGTCACTGCCCTAGAAGACAGAAGTCAATGGTGGTTAATATCTTTCCTTTTATATTGAATTTTATTGAAGTTCAGCTTATTGCTTCTGTAATATAAGAATGTCACTACCAACATTGCACAGTTGTGTCAACTAAGATAACCCAAGAGGGCCGGTAAAGTAGCTCAGTGCTGGAGCCCTTGGCTGGCATGCACGAGGGCCTGAGATCTATTCCTAGAAGCCTTTTTGAAAAAAGGTAACATATGAAAGTATACAGCATGGTACATAGTAGGCTCTTAATTAAAAAGCACCAGTCCTGTGTCTGCCTCACACACACAGCTATGGGAACCTTGCATACTGACTTCTCTTCCAGAGATTGAAGCAGAGAACTTGAGACATGTTGTGAACAAGTTGTCAGAGGAGGAGTTGGTGACCCTTGGACAAGAGCCAGTGGGCAGAAGCCTTTCTTTCCTCTGCCATTTTGTGGTCTCATAGAGCCGTAAGGGACCCCAGGAGCTCACCCAGTGCTGGTGGCCCCTTCTACTGCAGTAGCCCTTACAAGATTTTGGGGTTACCCAGCCTCCAGCAAATACTTCCTGGGTGGGGTGTGCACTTGGAGGTAACTGTGAGAAAGGTTCTTTTATTTCTTCCTAGGACCATAACTCTTTGGCCTTTGGATGAAAGATGCATTCTCTTCTTGCCACAGCACTTTCTTGGGGTTGAAGACATCACTCGTGTACTGTGTTCCCAGCTTTCTTTAGGTTGGCATCCCTGGACTCTCTCCCCTCATCTGAACTTAGGTGTTTGGACTTGATCCCAACAGCTCTGCCGCAAGAGAAATTCCTGCGTCCAGTCAAGGTAGTTCGTTTTCGTCAATGCAGCCCAAGATTGTGGCTCAGTGGCCTTCTTTTCTCCTCCTTCCTCCCCTCTTCTTCCTCCACCCCCCCTTCTTCCTCTACTTTCCCTTCCTCCTCTTCTGATCATCTTCCTTCTCCTTTCTCCTCCACTCTCATCTTCTTCCTCTCCTTTTTTCTCTATTTCTCTCTTCCTCTACCTCTCCTTCCTTCTCTTCTTCACCTCTTCCTCCTCTCTATCCTCCTTCCTTCTTTCCTCCTCCCATCCTCTTCCTCCTCCTTCTTTCTCTCCTCCTCACCTTCTTCTTCCCCACCTTCTCTTGTAGCCTCATTGCATATTTGTGTTTGTTGAACTCAAGCTGCTTGGTAAGCTTTGTCTCTTCTGTTCTTGGGTTATTCTATGTCTTGGACATTTCCCACCAAATGTCTTTTTTGACCAATTTTCCCATCTCTGCGTCCCCTTTCATGTTTTTCTTCTTTCCATCTGAGTTCAGTTTCTCTACCACAAACTTGGTGCAACAGAGACTAGAGAGCCAGGAGCTACCTGAGGAGTTCAGGGTCTTATCTTTTCAATGGAGGCCCCAACCCCCCATTTCCCATTGTCCCACACTGGAATATTGGTCCTTGAAGTACTGGCTCTGCTGTGGGACACCTGGGAAGAGAATCCCTGGGTTTCCTGCTCTCACTGGAGTCCAGTGCTACTTGGGATTTGCCATGAACGCTCCAGTGCAGTAGCTAAAATTCCCTCTCTGTAGAAGGTAGAAATGTTTCCTAAGCTCAGGGCTTCTGAGGCCACTGGGGACTCTAAGAGTGAACGTTGATGAGGATGTCTTTTGGGCTACAGTGAAATCCAGAGAGGGTCTTAGGCTATTAAACTATAGAATATGCTCTAATGTTATTTTGAAAATGAACCAGATATCCTATCTTGAGTGGAAGAAGAGCTGTGCATGCGTAAAGTCACTGATAGTAGCAGCAGTGAAGAGGACAGTGAGTCATGCATTGCATGACTGGCACTGTCTTCCGTACACTTGCCATGTACTACATGTGGCAAGTTGTGAGGACTGAAGCCCCAAGGAGATCACAAGCCCTGCGCCATGACTTGCCAGAGTGCAGCCATCTAGGGCTAGCCCCCAGGACCTCGCCATATGCCTCCCTGTGGAAGTAGTGATGTGTGTTTAGAGGATAGTGTCCCCACACACACATATAGGACAAGGGAGGGAAGTACGTGGGCCTGTGGCCACTATTGTCACCACTGAGTCAATCCTTGGGTCTTAGTTTCTCTGGTGACACAGTGGTGGGACTGGATTAAATGAGCCTACGAGATCTCCAGCTATTCACATGGATGATTTGATGTCTTACTTCACAGACTGGTTACTTTGGAACAACATATCACTGGAAAAAAATCACTTCTATACTCTAGATTGGACAAGTTGAATAGGGTTAGGAAGCAAATTCTTTTCTTTTGTCTGTCTGTCTGTCTGTCTGTCTTTTTTGAGACAGGCCACTCCCCCTCCCCCATTCAGGCTGGCCTTGAGCTCACTTTGTAGCCCAGGCTATCCTCGAACTTGCAGCGATCCTCCTATCTCAGCCTCTTGAGTGCTGGGATTACAGACATGCACCCCTATCCCTAGCCAGGAAACAATTTCTATACAAAGCTGGGATATTGTTAAAAGTTGAGGGGTCTAGATGGAGTAACACCTTAAATAAAACAGGAAGGGAATTTTAGGTCTGATTTTTTAGGAAACCACAGAATTATGTGTCTCTGACTCTATACCACGTAGTGTGAGTTTGTTCAGGATAGAAAATGTCCAAACTGGTAAGACTCTTCCAAGAGTACACAACCCAGAATTTGTATCACAGATCTGGCAAGGGACCCTGGCAACTGTTCAGTCCACCCCACTTTATATCTACAGCAAGGAAGGCCCGAGCCCTCGGGAGAACAGCCTCTCAGGCCATCTGGTCCAAGCTCTTAGGGGATCTCTGGTAGATATTTTAGCTCAGGTGGCCCTCCGAAGCCATGCTCACCAAGGGTACCATTCCTTCCAGGTATGGTTCAGGAGCAGATCTTGGTAGAGTAGGACTTGCTTCAGGGATGGGGAGTTGATAGGAATTTGTCAGCCTGTCTCCCAATGACTTCTGCTTTAGAAATTAAGATGTGGGCTGGCCAGATAGCTCAGTGGACTAAGCTGTGCTTACGCAGAGCACAGCAGCCCGGGTTCCATCCCCAGTGTGCCACGCCAGCCCCGCCCCGGGGTGCACTGAGATGGTGACTGAGACTAGGCATGGTGGTGCTCACCTGTAATCCCAGCACTTGGGAGGCTGAAAACAGGAGAATCACTAGGAGTCTGATCTGTGTAGTGAGAACTAAATACATTAAAAAAAAAAAAAAAAGAAAGAAAGAAATTAAGATGTAACTAGTGAGAATTATTTTGAGATTCACTTTTTTATTTCAGATGAGTGGGTTAGGCTGCTCTGATGCAGCATGCCTCTACCAGGGTGTGGAATCCTCATTAGGAAGCTCCTCTTGTCTAACCTGAATATCTGTGATTTTCCAGCACATTTAGTCACCAACTGCCTTCTTACTAGGAATGAATAAATCCAGGGGCCTTGCTACTGCTCAGGCAATGTGTTTTCTATCTTAAGTATATAAAGAAGCCTCAATGAAATCTGACTATTGGAGTTTTTCCACAGAAAAGTAATTTATAGACAATCTCCAACTTTGAATTTTTTTAAAATGCATTATTGGGTTGGTGTTTCAAACTTAGAAAACTGTAACTGACATTTGGCTTCCCAGGCTGGCCTGGCTAACCCATAGCTCTGCTGAAATATTACAGTTGTCATGAATCAAATGGCAGATGATATAGCAAATGAATCATATGGAATTGTAGCTACAAATTCCTGTCGTCCTCAAGCACTCTTGGAAGGAAGGCATGTGGCTATTCCCGCCAGAGCTCCCACACATTTGCAACAGGGGAATATGCCCATTCCATCTTCATTCTGCTACAAGGGATGCAAGGAGAAGCAGCAGGTCACTGGGTGTCTGCAGGGCATCCGGGTGAAGCAGCCACCGAAACAGTGGGGCTTCGGGATCTAAGGCTGTCTGTGTGCAGCCTCATGGTCTCTGGTACACGTCGCTTCCTGGGTGTTTGCCAACTAGCACAGAACTGCTGACCCTGGAGTGAGGTGGGCAATCTGAAGCAAAGGCCCTTAGGGCCCTTTGTTTTTTGGCTTGGGCAGAAACATTTACAGCTTGCCTTTGCCTTGGAATGGATTGGCTTGAGTTGCCCACCGAAGTGTAAGTTGGTCCTTCCTTGGTCAGCAGTTCCATGTCCATCCTAACCTCGAGGGTCTGGCTTTCCCCTAGCTCCAGGCTAGTTCCAAACACCCTCTACCTTCAAGACCATTTCAGGTCGGAGACTAAAGCTGTGTGCACTGGGGCCCTACAGTGTGGTTCCTGGTCATGGCCCAGACTGTCTATGGTACGTAAACCCATAAGAAATCCAAGTCCTACTACTCTGTTGCTTTTCTTTATCTGCCTTGTCAACCAAGAGACTGCACACTTTACAATTCAGCATTGCCCCTGGGCCAGCCCTTGCCCCTGCCACGCCCCTCCTCCTACTCCACACCTTGAATCTACCAAAGCCTCTCACTGTCCATTGAGAATGCTCTATTGTGTCCCAAGCACTGTGTAACTTAAATTCAAATTATACCCTAGGAAATCTGACACAGTCTGTGTTTCCCATTGATTTCAAAAATTAACTTTCGGTGATATAATGTAATTCATTATTATGTAATAAAAGCCTGTTATGGATAGCAATTTTTCAGTGACTAACTTAATTTTACTTATTAGTGCTCATTTAAATCTTAGCATACAATATGTTCAATACAAGTGCTAAAACCATCTCCCTAACTCACACCAGCAATTTTAAAAGTTTTTCATCAATTTAGCCAAGACTTCTTAGCCCTCCTCCAGAAACATTTGGATAAGGAAGGTGGCCTCTCATTTCTGTCATTGAATAGACCCAAACGGGGACAATTAAGTGTTGAACTAGAAGCACCAAAAGGAAATAAATTTTGTTAATTTCAAAACCTGACAGTCTTGGGGACCCTTGGAAAAAAATAAACTGGAGCTTCCGCAGATCTACACATGCTGGTTCAGTTCAGTGCAGAAATAAACTAGTGCCCGGAACATAATGGTAAGGTCTTTTCTGCACCAAGTTGCAGTTTCATTAGGCATGTGCCCCCCAGGTTGTTTTTGGGGTTAAGTTTGTGTGGGTTTATTTCTTCCCAGTGAACTTCCGCTACTGGCAGGCCCCTGCTGTCCTGGGCTTGCCAGAGGGTGAGAGGGCCAAGCCTGGAAAGGACATAGTTCTCCTGGGAGGATGAGCGCGCTGGTCATCTCGACCTAAATGCCCAGGCCTTGCTGCCTCTCCCCGCAGCAGGGGCTGCTCAGCGGAAGGGCTGCCTGACTGCTTCTCTCCATCCTGGCCCCTCTCCTACCTCTGGCTTCCGCTCTGTTTGGCCAGAGAATCCCTTGCCTCTGTGTAGCCAGAGGCTCTGAGGCTATTGCAATGCATCCCTCGGGCCTGAGGATGACTCACCCTTCAACAATTAATTATGGCTCCATAGCACTGCAAGTCCACAGAGGTGTGTGTGTGTGTGTGTGTGTGTGTGTGTGTGTGTGTGCATGTGTGTGCTCGTGCGCATGTGCACGCATTTTTAGGGTTGCACAACTGTAATTAGCTTTGCTTTATTACTGAATTGTGAAAACTCGAGGTTTGAAAAATAGAAGTGGAACCAGGCTTGGAGGAAAAGGCAACTTCATACAGTGTCTTTGACATAAAGTCTTTTGATTTTCTACCCCGTGGCTGGCAGGTTCTCTCAGGGGAAGGCAGGCAGAGGTAGGAGGTGGCAGCTGCAGATAGGTGTCCTGGCCTCAGGAAATAGGGCCAGGAAGTGACTCTCAGAGTGTTATTACCCAGGAGCTGTGGTGGCCAGCATTGGTATCACAGGACCATGGAGAGGGGACAGGATCAAGCTAGGCATTTATCCAATGTGGCATTTTTTTTCTTAGTGTTCAAAGTGAGAATGTGTTTTAATGCTTTTCTAATTATAGCAAAATATAGTATTATATTGCTATATATTATTATGTTGTTTTCTAATATAGTCTGTTACTTAAAATATTTGAAAAACATTTTCGAAGCATTTTAGCTCTTGTGGAAGGGCCACAAGAGGCCCCCAGTCACTGTGCCACCCTGTCATATCTTGAGTGTCGGGGGACTATTGGCCAGGCTCCTCCTTTGTACCTGTCCCACACCATCACCTGCACCCATTCTCCTCCCCTCCTGCCCCCCTGGAGGACATTTGGTTGCTTTTGGTACCAGGATGGAGCTGGGCTTTTTCTAGCCCAGGGGTTCTGCCCTTGCTGGTTTTCCTCCCTAAGGCCACTTACTGCCCAGACCAGAGCTGCCGCCCATCTCCTGCTTTTGAGGTCTCAGCCCATGTGCAGCCAGTGGGAGGGGCTGTGGGTGACCCCTGATGCGGAGCAGCACCCTAGTCCTGCTTGCTCCTCACTCCTGGAACTCACTCAGTCTCCAATAGGGTCTCATTTCTCACAACTTATTGCTATTTGTCCCCATCCACTTGCACACAGTGACTGGACCATAAAGGCTCAGTGTAGGGGTGAATGAATGGACTCTGAATTCATTTTGCTTATTTTTAAAAGTCTAATCAACATTCAAGAGTTCTACTGCGACAGTGTATATCCACCAGCAAGACTGGTAGTGTGAAAAATTTCCCTGTGAATACACTTGGCCCTTTTTATCTGTGGATTATGATTGTGGATTCAACCAACTGCAGACAGAAAATATTTGAAAAGAAAATTGCATCTGTACCAGACAGGTTCAGACTTATTTTCTTGTCATTGTACCCTAAATAACACAGTATAACAACTCTTTATATAACATTTACTTGGTAGTGCATATTTTAAGTCACCTAAAGATGATTTAAAGTACAAGGAAGGGTGTGTGTAGGTTATATGCAAATACTGTAGCATTTTATTAATAGGACTTGAGCATGTGAAGATTTTGGTATCCAAGGGGGTCCTGGAAGCAGTACCATCAGGTGATGAGAATATGCTTTCATTAAGGGTCTTTTTTTGTGTATGTGTGTACAGGGTCTCACTACACAGCTTGAACTGGTAGTGATCCTCCTGATTTGTGCCTCCCTAGTGCTAGGATTACAGGCATGCACCACCACGCCTGGCCTCCATTGCCAGCTCAGCGCGCCTGAGGGCAGGGCTGGCGTGGCATGTGGTACCAGGTATCAAACCCTGGCCCCTGTGCTTACCTAAGCAAGGGCTCATTCCACTGAACTCTACCGCCAGCCCTTCCTTCAGTATTCTTATGGTGCTTACCCCTACTTGTAAGGGTAGATCCTCCAGCAGCATTTACAGAGCACCTACCAAGTATTGGTCCCTGTTTTGGAACAGCTGTTCTATTGGGTGATGTCCCTCTCCGCTTCCAGACTACTGTTAGAATTGGATTTCGGTTTTCAGGTTGGATGGCAGGTTGCTACTGACTGACAGCTGGTGGGTGGATGCTGGGATACTGCTAACCATGCCAGCGGCTGGTACTACTAAGGAAGAGTTGTCCTGTGTCTCTACTGTGAGACTGAGAGCTCCTGGAGCCCAGAGCTGCAGTGATGGGGAGGCAAGGTGCCTTCTTTTGTGAGTGCCTGTTCTCTGGGGGAAAATAAGGTGTGGTGATCGCAGCTGTGGGAGCAGCCCGGATGGAGCAATCCGAGAGCCTTTCTGAGAGGACACAGGGCCTAAGACCCAAAGCATGAGCAGGGGTCAGCTGTGAAGATGTCGAGGACTACCGGGAGGGAGGACAGAGATGCTAATGAGGGAGGGGACAGGTGTAGGGTGAGGCTTCCCAGAGCTCTGAGGTTTCGGTTGGCTTGAAAGAAGGCCTGGCATATGGAGGCTCATTAGCGGCTGCTTTTGCCCAACAAAGGTAACCAGGCATCGCTTGAAAACCAGGAGATTTTTTTTTTTTTCAATATCTCATTCTTTAGAAAGAACTTCCTTTTCAAATTCTTTTCTTCTCCATACGTCAGTAAAGTTCTTTAAGTTTAAGGTGCCAGAGTAGCGGGCTGTCTTTCTGAGGCTTTCTCCATAGTTTATTACTTCTTTCTCCCTTTTAGTAATGGGAGGCTGACGTCTTCGTTTCTCTATTTGGTACACAGAGAACTGTAGACACAGTTGCAAGCTAGGATACTATGTAAATGAAGTCAGGGCACAGAGAAACTGAGGAGCTTCTCTAGTAAAGGGGAGTTGCATTTCCAGTAGTTGAGCCTGAAAGATAATTTTTTTCTTTCCTTAATAAAAGTCGGTTGGTCTTATCTTTTAGGTTACACGGCTCCGAAAGCATGCAGTTCATTACCACTGGGACGCAAATCCACAAACACCTGCTTTTCACTAGCTCTTTAGAGGGCCCTGCAGATTGAGTCTCAGAAATTCTTCTTTCGCCACATTCTCCCACACTATAAATTGCTTTTGCCCGCCAATCTTAGAAATGTCAGAGTAGTTAGGTTTGCTTTCGGTACTTTAAGGATGTATTTATCCTGGAAAGAGATGTAATTTTGTTTACTGCTGGTGTGTCAGTTCGCCTGTGGCTGACTTCAAGTAGTGATCATTCTACTCCAGCTCTGCGATGTTGTCTCCTGTGTGGTGATCTCTGAGGGAGGAGATTTAGGACTGGATAATTCAGCAGCTCAATTTTGTCAGCAAGACTCTGGGTCTTTTTGTAATTGTGCTGTCACCTTTAGTGGGGTGACTGTGTCCTCAGAGAACCCCTTTCTCAGAAAATCACAGGTGGTGGTGGTAGTTTCAGGCCTCGTCAGCAGAAGCACCTGAGTGGCCGGGCCAGAATGAAGTTCCTTCTTGAACGTCCCTTAAGAGGGAGAAAGCCTCTCCCAGGAGCCTGTAACAGATTTTGCTTTGCTCTATTGGGCATAGCTTGGCCACATGACTTTCTAGTAGGGAGAATGGGGTTGTCTTGACCAGCATGGCCCAATTAGAATTTATCTCCATGGCTGGGAAGGAAGTGGACACCTGAATAAACCTGCAACCTTCCAGCGGAAGAAAAGGGGCACTGCTTCCAAATGTGACCAGCAGTGGTTCCAGTTTTATCCCTGTCTTCCTGGCAAATCAGAGGATACTGACCAGTGAGGGTATTTTTCTAGCCCTTCATGATATACAAAGCCATGGCTTCTTTCCACGTCAGTGCACACTGGCTAGAGAAATGCTAGTGCTGCTGATCACACGCCCCTGTGTGCCCCTTGCCCGAGCGGGGCCTTTGCACTGCACAGATGCTGATGTGGATCTGCTGGCTGATGCACGGGATGTTAGCGCCGGAAGGCCTTGAGGAGGCATCAGGCCCATGCGGCCTTCTGCAGGTGAGGGCTCTGAGGCCCTTGTTTGGACCCCAGCTCACGTTGCTGAAGCTTTGGCGCTCAGGCCTGCTCAGGCCTATCTTGTTTTCTACCCGCATGACACTTAGTTCCTTTTCCCTTCAGGTAGCCCATGCTTTGGGGCATTTTTATCTTAGTTAAAATCTGCAGAAGAGCAAAGCAAATATAGAGCAGTGGCTGCAGCTCAGCATGAGTGTTGGCACATATTGTGTCTTCACTTAAATCACTGAGTGACATTTACAAGCATTTATTAAAACAAATAGGACTTTGGGCTGGATAGCTCAGTGGCATAAGAACCTGCCTGCCAAGCACAAGGACCTGAGTTTGATCCCTGGTACCACATGCTGTGCCAGCCCCAGAACCGGGCATGGTGGTGCATGCCTGTAATCCCAGCACTGGGGAGGCTGAGACAGGTGGATCACTATGAATCTGAGCTGTATAGTGAGACCCTATATCAATAAAAAATAAAACAAAATAGAGTAAAATAAAATAAGATGAATGGAATTTATTTTAGGGTAAGGGACATTTAGTGTTTCTTGGGCCCTCAGAATCACGCCATCTGGTCTCATCTGCCTCTTCCTTCTCTAAGGCAGTCATTGTTCCAGCCCTCTCAGCAGCCCCAGCAGAGAAAAGGGGACTTGGCTCCACCTGAGGAGGAGTATCTCACTGACTCCATCCTTGGATGCTTAATTTTAAAATGTTTTGCAGTGTAGGGTGTGGTGACACACACTTGTAATCTCAGCTACCGAAGAGACTGAGGCAGAAAGATCACATCTGAGGTCACCCTGGGCAAATCAGTAATACTTGATAGGGCTAGGGGTGGAGCTCTGTAGTAGAGCACTTGCTTTGTGGGTACATGTATGGGTCCCTCAAATCACTCCCTAGTGCAACAACAACAGAAGTTTTGTGGGTAAGTTCTAAGCTCAGTTGTCCTCTCACCCAGGAGAACGGGGTGAGATGAAAGGGTCTGAGGCCCTGAGGATGCTCCAAGCCCTACAGATGAAAGTGGCTGCTGAAAAAGGTCCTCCTGCTCCCTGGTGCCAGAGAAACTACTGTTTGCTTCTGGAACTCTAAGTGCGTGATAAGAGAGACCTACAAGTAGTTCTTTATATTCCAGAAGTTTCCCTCCCTGTCTCCCTCCTTCCCTCTTACCTTCCCTCCTACCTTCCTTCCTTCCTTCCTTCCTTCCCTCCCTCCCTTCCTCCTCCCCTGTCTCCTTCCCTTCCTCCCTCCTTCCCTCCTTCCACCTCTTCATCCCTCCCTCTTTCCCTCCCTTCCTCCTTCCTTCCCTCTCTCCCTTCCTCCCTCCTTTCCACCTATTCTGAGAATTGAACCTAGGGCCTTTGCAGTGAGCTGCATCCATCTGGGCAGAAACCATAGCTTGGTGCTATAGGATGAGGTCTTGCTATCTTCTGTCTTCCTGCTGTCTGTCCTGAAGGCTCCCAGGGGTATCAGGCAGAGATGGCTTCTTGTCACATCTCTTAGCTGGGGTGCTGCTAGGGCAGCAGTCTGTCTCAGTTGGGGAGTATCGTGAGGACCCATTCTTGTGAGGGCCCACTCGTTGAGTCCCATGCCCAGGCATTGTGACCACCAGAGGTGCCTGATTCAGGTTTTGCTGCCCTCTTGGGGGCCATGCTGCTCCTGCGAGGACCTGTTAGACACAGAGCTAACTGCTTCAGGATTCTGGGGCTGTTCCCTTACACCCACTGATCCTGTTTGGGGCAGTTTTGTAGAGGATGTGAGTGTTAAGGACAAGTCCCTCAAAGGTTTGGGGTCACCAGCACGCTATGCTTCAGCCTGGAGATCAGTGAAATGAATGCCCACTGAGCTTGCCCTGAACCCCACTCCCTGCTCACCCCATGGCCTTCCTGCATATGCAGTGGGGAAACATCTTCACACCAGAGAACTCGCTAAACACATCCTAGGGAGGAGTGCTGGGGGTGGGGCGGGAGGTGGGACCTCAAGGGGCTGCTTCTTGCCACATCTGAGGCCGGAGCCCCAGGCTCAGGGCTTCAGCGTCCAAACTGTGTGACGTCTGAATGCCCCCACTTCAAAGTGGAGAGTGGGTGGGGGAGGCTGCGCAGCCTCTTGAATATCAAGCAGTGCTTGCAAAACAATAAGTTGTGAATGAATCAGAAACAATTACATTTCTCTGAGAATGCATTTTTAACTCTCCCTCCTCCCCCTCTCTTTCTTGCTCTTTCTCTCTGCTCCCAAAAGAATAGTTATCTCTTCCTAGGGGAGGGGACTTTGGCCACATTGGAGGAGGACTTGAGAGGCCAGCGTGCTTCCCATCCTGCAAAGCACCTGGTCTCTCATCTTCCTTTTGCTGGTTGCTATTCTTCCTGGAAGAAACTCCTCCCTTTGGGTCCCTGGAAGGGGCTTGGTCAAGCAGCACCCTATCCAGTCCCCAGGGAAGGCTCTGTGTGGAAAGGCCGTGTTCTTGTCCCAGGGACCAGATTCTCCCACTCCCTGCAGGGGAGCCAGGCTGCAAGAGCGGGATGGAGGAGGTAGAGGTCTCAGGCTTATAGGAGGAGGTGGCCAATGGTGGCACTCACTTGTCCCCTGCTGGAACCATCTCTCTTGCCTTTTGGACCCGTGTCTCCTATGTCACAATAACTTGGAGCTGTAGTTCATTCGTGTGATTGTCTGTTGCCCCCAGCAGATGGCAAATTGTGTGAGTTGGAGCTGCATGTCTACTGTGTTGTCCCCAGGATGTAGCCAAGAGCTGAAGGGTAGGAAGTGGCTGCTGCGTGAGTAAGCGGCCGAGGTGGGATTCTTCAGGGCTGGTGTTTTGGAGGTGGGAATGAGGCCCTAGCTCAGGGCTGTGTCTTCTGTGCTCATGCGTCTGTGACAGAACACCGTTGGACTGACTGGGTAGCTGATTGAAACACCACAGAAGTCTCTTGCTTCCGGTTCTGGATTCTTGGTGAGTTCAAGGTCAAGACACCAGCAGGCACGCTCATTTTCTGGTCCACAGACGCGCTTCTTGCCTGGTTCTCCTGTAAATATTCAATGTCTATTTCATCATGAGTGTCCTGGGTGGGCTTGTTCTTAGTTCCTCTTCTCTCTTGAACATCCCGCTTAAGATTTCTTGTCTCTAGCTAGAGTCACCAGTTCTGTGAGCCAGTAAGTCCATGGGCTGGGTGCTCAGTCCCTAGGTACTCACCATGTTGTTAGGGCCAGGAAAGTTTGGGAGAACTACATTTCATCTTCAGACCATCTACCGCTGTAGCGTATTCCTGGGCGAATATGTCTTGGTTTCTAATGCTCCTGTTTCATATTTCTTATACAGCTCTGCATAAGATGATTTTAAACTGATGTGTGCATAAGAAAAGTTTAAATTTATAGCCCCAAAACTCAACGTAACATTTACAAGAATGTAACATTTACAAGTTACATTTCAAATACATAGTTAGTCATGAGAGTCACTTGGGGGCTTTTATGAAGCCAGCCAAGTGTCAGTAAAAAGACGTGCCTAGGTGTTTCTGGGCTCTGTGGCTGTATCCAAGGAGCATTCTCTTCACTCTCCTTTTTCGTCTGCCACTCTTCCTGGAAGGAGCTCATCCCTTTGGTTCCTTGCAGAGGACTGTGATACCACACAACGGATATCTGCACATTAAGCTGAGGGATCGGGAAGTGCTATTTTAAGCATTTTTTATCCAGTGTAGTCACTTATGCGATAGTTATGTCAGTGGCATGTAATAGGCTCTGTGGTATAGTGTGTTGCATTTGAGGAAATACAGTATATTTGGGTGATGCTTTAGGAAATTGGTTTGGGGCTGACATGTAATGCATTATAATTTTTCCCATTTAAAATAAGGGGAAACAGAACACCAGAAAAGGATTGTTGACACATGCCATGATCCCTTTTGTCGGCAAATGAATGGCTTGGTTGGGCTGATAAAACTAGTAGCAACTGAACTTTCACATAGGAACACGACAACATAGGATTGTACAATAACGTTAGGTGTTGGCATATCGAGCATGGTCTATTGATTCTGTGGGCATTAAAGGAATTGCTATGTGGAGGGAGAGCCCCAGGGGGCTTCATGAGGGGGGACCAGCCTGGTAGACCTTTGAGGACACAAGGTCTGGACAGGATGGGAACACCTTGGAGGCCATAGCTGTTCCGAGTTCAGTCTGTGGGAGTTTCTTCCTGTGGTTGTTTCTGAGATACCTGTGTTGCACCCGTGTATGGTGGTAAGCAGAGGAACACGAAGTGTGGCAGGATGCGGCCCTGATTTTCTTTAAGCCTCAAAGGACTGAGAAAACCTCTCTCTCTCTCCCCACCCTTTCTCTCTCTCTCTCTCTCTCTCTCTCTCTCTCTCTCTCTCTCTCTCTCTCTCTCACACACACACACACACACACACACACACACCCCTGGGTGTGGTTTAGAAAGTTACAATGTGCTGAAAAGAAGGGTCAGCTAGAGGAAGCACACCCAAAAAGAGGTGTGACTGTGTATGAGAGCGAGGTCACTGTGGCTCTGGCTCAGGTGGTGCTATCAGTGGAGATCTTGTGGAGGACAAGTAATCCTGTGACTGCAGTGTTTGGCAGAGTGGTTATCTACCCTTTAAGGACCACCGTGTCCTTACTGTATGAGGTAACTGAGCTGGCCCACATTAGAGGTCAAGGGTGGCTGAGTTACCACCTTCTCTTTCACCCTGCCCTGAAGAGTGTCTTATTCTTTCAGAGATGGTTCCATCAGGCTTGACATAAGGACCTTAATGCCCTACATAGCAACAAGAGAGGAACCTGTTTCCTGGCTACCCTTAGGATTCTAATCAAGTGTCCCACAACCAACTGCTACCCTGTCTCAGAAACCTGGGTACTTTCCCCACTCAGCAGAGACAGTGTTTGTGAGGCCAGAGGCTCATGGGCCCCATGCCCACTTTCTTGGCTGACAGCATCCATTCTGATGGTGGACATTAAGTATCAGGTCCCTCGGTGGTTCTCAGGCTTCCCAGCACCCCTGCCAGGAAGGAGCAACTCCTGCTGCATGAAGCCTTGGTTTTGATGAGGTGGATGCCATTAGAATTTGCTGTCATAATCAAATACTTTCAAAATTTTACAAGCGTCTCATCTGTAAATCAATGTGATCTGAAGGCAAACTAGTGTGTACCAGGTCTCAGTGATCCCTGTGAATGGCAGACGTGGGGGTGATAGGCTTCAAGGTTGTAGTAATAAGAAATTTGCCAGGAGGAGTCAGCATGGGCCTGAAATTCGATGAGATTCACAGGACAAATTGGTGCATGCGTGCATGCGTGCGTGCGTGTGTGCAGGCAGGCAGTTTGTCAGTGACTTCTGTGGCTTAGACTCTGTTTTCTGAGGTGGTTAAACTGGCTTGTACCACCATATCTACCGTTGGCAGTTGTTTGACCAAGAATAAAGAGTCCCTAATTATATTTTAGAAATACAATTTAGGGAGCAGAAGTCTAAAATAACTGTCTTGAGCTTCAGAAAACTCATCTCTGGAAAGAAACCATCCACAGAGGATATTTGTGTTTCCTGGGGGAGGTATGAGGGGCAAAAAGCAAGTCAGATTTTTACCTTTTAGTCAATGGCCTTTTAAAAGATTATTTGTCTACTCCTTTAAAATAGTCATTGCTTTGTTTTAGCCAAGATCTACCCAGTCAGTCCTACAAATAAAATTCTCAACTAAAATCAGAGGGTTTCAAATCCAGTTATTCCAAGTGCTGTATATTCTTAAAAATGTGTGTGTCTGGTTATGTTGTGTATATCAGTGGCTTGTACCAGAGACGCAGCAAGTCGGGCTATATAAAATTCAGTAACACATGCAAGAGAGGAGAGGCGGGAAGGGAGGGAGAGAAGAAGAGGGAGAGAAAGGGAGGGAGAGAGAAGGAGGAAAGAGAGACAGATCCTTAAGAGAGGCTTACATTTTACATTCAATCCTTTCTAAAAAAATTTTTTTTTACTTAATTCTTTCATATAAAGGAAAAAAACTAAACTTCTTTGTTGCAGGAAGTAAAGAAGGAAAGGAAGGAATATGGCCTGCAGCTAGGTGTGATGCTTTTTACCCGCCCTCTCTTGCAGTGGACCATCCCCAGGCCAGTGTGGACCTGTGCAGGATGCAGCCTCCTCAGGGCCCGAGAGCTGTCTTTCACTTGGGGTGTGCAGGAGTTAGTGACTCACCACCTAGCTGGCAACTGAGGGTTGAAGTGACCTTCGATGGTGAATGCTGTCG
>PVKN010004133.1:0-34517 GCA_004027915.1 Capromys pilorides
GCAAAAGGTTCATTTTTCTTGGAAATGTGCTATAATTTCAACAAAATTTAGGAATTTTAAATCTAAACATTTATTGTCTATCCCTTTCTACTTTGAGTATTCTAATTATATGAGTATAAGTTTCTTGATTATGGCACAGAATGAACTATTATATGACTGATCTGTAAATTCTTTCTTCTTTTTTCTTTTTTTTTTGTATTTTTAGGGAAGAGTCTACAGGATGTTCAGGGTCTCACTACTAGATCAGAGTCGTGATTTGCCTGTGTACAGCCTGCCAAGAGCTGGGATGACAGGCTCATGCCACCACGCCTGGTCTCAGTTGCTCTCTCAGCAGGTCCTGGGGGGCAGGCCGGCACAACAGACCAAGGGTTTGAATCCCTGGCCCCTGTGCCTGCTTTCAGGCACTTTAATCTGCTGAGCTATCTGGCAGGCCCTGTCTTCTTTATTTTTATTTTAGACAATTTTTATTGTTATATTTATTTAAGTTTGTAAATAATTTACTTACAATGTGCAATTGATTATTAATCTCATGCTATGTATTAATTCCACAAATATTTCTCTAAAGTTCACTTTGTCTGCATCTTATATCTTCCACATTTCAATATTTGTCTACAATTTTTAATATGCTATATAATTATTGATTTTCAATAAAGTTAATGAAAAAAAGAAATGTTAAAAAAGAAAAAAGTGTTAAAAAATAAAATCCTATAAGAATATCACCTCTATTTTAATGGTAAAAGTACAAATCTTGAAAACAATTGTACTTTTTAAGAGTTCTTTAGAATGGTTCCTGGGACACACAGACCGGATGACCTTCCAAGTGACCTTCTTCCCAGCCGCCTTTGCTGCCCTCACCTCTCTAAGCGCACGCGCACAGCGCCCGCCGTAGCCTGGAGAGTGAAGAAGTTCGCACTTGGCGCCATTTGCCAAGCTTCCTACGGTCTGGGGAGGGGGCAAAAGAAAATTGCTATTCAACTGTGCCATGTTGAAAAGTACACTCTAGAGATCAAACAGGAAGGGGGGCTAGGGAGTCCGCAAGGTGCATATATGTACAGGAGGCATTTATCTGAGTATGCCTGTGTGTACCTATGTGTGCCTGTGTGTGTATGTGTGTGCCTGTGTGCATAGGTGTGCCTGTGTGTGCATGTGTGTGCCTGTGTGTGCATGTGTGTGCCCATGAGTATATGTGTGCCTGTGTGCATAGGTGTGCCTGTGTGTACATATGTGTGCATGTGTGTGCCCATGAGTATATGTGTGCCTGTGTGTACATATGTGTATGGGTGTACATGCGTGTGCCTGTGTGCACCTATGTGGGCATGTTGGTGCCTGTGTGTGTGTTCCTGTGTGTATGTGTGTGCCCATGTGTATATGTGTGCCTATGTGCATATATGTACATGTGTGTGCATGGGTGTGCCTGTGTGTACCTTGTGTGCATGTTTGTGCCTATCTGTATGTATATGCATGTGTATGCCAGTGTGTGCATGCCTGTGTATATGTGTGCATGTGTGTACATGTGTATGCCTGTGTGTGCCTATGTGTACATGTGTGCCTGTGCCAGTGTGTGTGTGCTTATGTATGCCTGTGTGTATATGTGTGCCTGTGCCTATGTGTGTGCCTGTGTGTATATGTATGTGTACACGTGTGTGCACGTGCATACGGGGTTAGTAGCATAGGCAGCTGAGTAGATAGAAATATTATCCATAGTCAGACAGGGCGAGGCCCTCAAAGGCCTCTGTATGGAAGGCAAGAGAGGCTGCAACTGTGGCAGAGACTGAGACCCCTGCAGCGGGCTGGACCTCAAGACAAGAGAGGCAGCCAAGGCAGCCACATGGCTCCCCGGGGCTGGGCATCAGGGACTGACACTCTAAGTGGGTAGCCACCACCTTGAGGAAGCCAGGAAGAGCCACTAGCCCACCCCGCTACAGGAAATGCCCCGTGCTGTATTCATGCCCACTTGCTGCCTGACTCACGTCCCCATTTGGTCCCAATTTAATCAGTTTTGCCTAGGAAGTTGTCATGTAATCTTATTGGTGGGCCGTAATTTTGTCCCATGTCAAATATTTCCCCTGTTAGACTTGCCTCACCTTGTGGTTTTGCTCTGTAAACCCCCCAGAGAGGACAGATTCCTTGGAAACCCACTCACGTTCTCCTCTGTCCCTCTCTCAGATGGATGCTTTCTTTCCCCCAGTGAGTATATTCTGCTCTGAACCCCCATTGTTCCTGAAGTCACTCTTCAATTTTAGGGAACATGAACACGTTCCAGGCGTCTTTCAGATTGGGAGTTTCTTTCCCCTATATCATTTGGAGGTTGGCCGCCGAGATTGCTGGACAGAGGCGAGAGCTTGCTTTCATTTCATAGACTCTGGGTGGGGACTCCTTTAGATAGCAAATTTTTGTGCTTCAAATTTTGTATGTCTTTGCTCATTGTTTATAATTAGCTATGCTTTGTCTCATATAGTTCTGTTAAAATGTGATAAATCTAAGTTACGACATGCAAATGTTACAAAGCTATGGTATTTCTTTAATGGATCATTTTATTACTGTTCTGTTCTTGTATATGTTGCATTTGAACCTGTTGCTAAATTTATTGGTCTTCCTTACTTGACTTTAGACCATAGTGCTAAAGAGAGTAAGGTCAGAGTGCCTCCGGTGGACATTTAATATAAACTTCTGTAAAATGGGTCTTCTAAAATCTAGCTCAGGCATAGAGCATGTACATGTCTATATAATAAAACATAGGACTCCATCTACCATCTTAAAATGACATTAGTCTGGTGGCCGTTCCTAAGACTTGGACCACAGGTTTCACTGGGGCTTCCTGGCTCCGATCCTCTTCTACAGCCTAGAGGAGGTGTGGAGCCGGCTCTGCTTCAGTTTCCTTTCTCTGACCTTAATCCTAACTTTTCTACTTCTTTGCACTTTCCGTTTTAGAGGCATATAAGCTTAGATAAAAAACCTCTAGGCAGTTCCAGGTAAGTGAAGCCCTAGCTTGTTAATACTGAAGATAGGCAAGTCATTTTGGAGAAAGGACACATGCCCAGTCTATGGGTCACGAAGACAGAAAGAGCTATGCACACCAGGAGAACACAGATGAAAGCCATGTCCTGGCTTAGTCCTCTAGGCAGGTCTCCCTAGGGAGGCTAACCATGAGACACAGTGGCGAGAATTGATTTCTGGGTGAAGGAGCTACATCTAAAAGCAGCACATGTGTGGAACCAAAATGCGCTTAGTTTAAGGGAGGGTCTCTTGAGTTTTCCTGTTCTCCTAGCTCTAGTTATCATTTAAACCTATAAAAATATTTCAATAAGAAGCTGTGGACTTCAATAAATTTACTGTGAAATTATAAAGTACTAGGTGATCCTGCTCAGACTTTTTACTATCCCTTATAGAACCTGGACAAACAGTGGTTACTCTGCCAGCTAGTAAATGCTCCGAGAGCAGCTGCCACATTTTGAAGCAGAGGACAGGTTTCCCAGCATCTCTTTGGTGAAACCCCATTGAAGCTGATGGCTGATGCAGTGTTGGCCAGAGAGGCAGCTGGATTCCTTTCTGGAGACTGATACCAGGTTGTGTGAGTCAGAAGAGACTGAGAACACCCGAGGGCTCATGGCCCGGGCTATTGTCTGGAAGATACTCAAAGGTTCCTTCGTGGAAACTGGCTCCTGATTACTGAAAGATCTCTGCTTATCTGTTGTACTTATCTCTCTCTCCCAGTGAACTCGAAGTTCTTCCTAAGCCTAATTGTCCCACTCCCCTTCAGAAATGCGGTGGAGGCAGCTTGTGGCAATTTATATTTCACAGAAGCTATCAGGGGAATGATTTATGTTTGTGCCTTATGTTGACTAAGTGTGAAAAAGAGATTTTTAATTTTTGTTTTACGTATTTAGTACAGGATCTACAGGGTCTCACCACACAGATCAGACATGTAGTGATCCTCTTGTTTTTTAGCCTCCCAAGCACTGGGATGACAGGTGTGCACTACCACGCCTCGTTTCAGTGGCCAGCTAGGTGGCTGGTTCCACACCTGGGGTTGGTATGGCATGTGAGAATCGAACCCAGATTCTTTTGCTTGCCAGGCAGGTGCTTAGACCACTGAGCTATCTCCCCAGCCCCCCAACTATTTTCTGTATTGGTAAGGGTTACTCACAGTCAAAGTCACTAAAAAGATGTCTGCTTTTACACCTGTAGGGTGACTCCCTAGAGCCACAAGAAAACACAGGAGAAACATTATGACAGCTAGAAAGTTAATTAAAAAAAAAAGAAGGAAAGTGATCAGAAATGCTTTATGTTCAGATTCTGTGTGAATTAAGACATAGCCCTTATTTAGCTTCAAAATGTAGATGTGAGCTACAGGCAAGCCAGGCACCTCAAGGCATGTGGTGTCCCAGAGCCTGAGGCTGCTCCTCCCCAACCTTGGGAGCCAGTGGACGGGACAGCCTCAGTCCAATGCTCTCCCCCACTATTAAGAGTCAGGTTTCCCCTGCTTGCCCTGCTAGCCTAGAGGATGGGGCCCCTAGACAAGCTGTAACCCAGTCCTCTGCAAGGCTCCACCTGCTGAGTTCCTGCAAGCTCCTCAAGGACAATACCCTTCACGAAAAGTAAATGAAAAATTTAAAACTTCCAGAGTTCACGTGCCTTTTTCTCTCAGCAACCTCAGATAGTCAGATCTTGAAAAATTTTTAGATGACCCTGATAAGTACATTGATGTCTGTTAGAGGCCTCGCTCAGATCTATGTGCTAGGCTGGAAAGTCGTAATGTTAATCTTAAATCAAACGTTGACTTCTACTGAGAGACAAGCAGCATTACAAGCTGCTATTCCATTTGGGGATGAAGAGCATATTGTTAATTTTCAACACCCAGAGGACAGATGGCCAGGGGAGTATCCAGTTCCCACTGGAACCTGAGCAATCCCTATGCAAGGTGCTTCCTGGACCAACAACCAGACAGGAGATTAGAGCAGGAGACATTTTTAAGTTTGTGTTCTGGAAGGTCTAAAAAGAACTAAAACCAAGGCTTTTAGTTATTTTAAATTTTCAGCTATTTATTAGGAGAAAGATGAAAGCCACCCTGCTTTCTTAGAATGTTTAATAGAGGCACTAGGAAACATACTTCCCTAGATTCTAATTCAATAGAGGGACAAGGGCTGGCCAAATAGCTCAGTGGATGAAAGTGCCTGCAAGCAGGCACAGGGGCCGGGGGTTTGATTCCCTGGGACTGCCATGCCAGCCCAACCCCTGGGGTACACTGAGATGGCAATTGAGACTGGGTGTAGTGGTGAGCACCTGTAATCTCAGTTCTTGGGAGGCTGCAAACAGGCGGATCATTATGAGTCTGATGTAGTATCGAGAACCTGAACACCATGTAGACCCTGCCCTAAAATATAATAAATAAAAATTTTAAAAAATAGAGGGACAGATTACTCTTACAGGTAAGTTCATTACTCAGTCAGCTCCAGATATTAGAAAAGAGCTACAAAAGACAGATTTTAATCCAGATAGCCCACTTGATACTTAAGCAAAAACTGACTCCTTAGTGTTCTGTAATTGAGACTGGGAGAAAACCAGGGAGAGAAAACAAAGAAATGAAAAATGGTTGTCTTTGTTGTGGCCTCAAAACCAACAGACCCTAAGTCTGATTCTCTGGGCTCCAAGAAGAGCTCAAGACTAGGTTCATCTGCTACCACTGTCAAAGGCCAGGTCACCTGAGGAGGCCCACAAGCATGTCCTATCAAGGCAGCCACTGGAAGAGTCTGAACTCTGAGTCACAGGCCCCAGGTGGCCCAGTAGGACTGAAGGCCCATGGGCTGCCTCCTCCCTCTGACCAGACTGTCATCTTTTCTCTACCTGTCATCTCCACGGAGGAGTCTTGAGTGACCATGACAGAGGACAAGCCAGCCTACTGCTGGACATTGGTACAGGTCTCTGTCCTTCTCCAACCCTGGCCTTCCTTCCAGGCATCTTATCTCAATAAAAACAGTCTTCAGAAGATGCGCTGCTTGCACCATAACTGCGACAACTTTCTCTTCACTCATTCCTTTTAGCTATGCCTCAAAGCACAGCTCTCTCATCCTGGAGAGACTTTAGCCTGCTATGTTCAAGTTGCCAACTAATCAAAATGATGCCAAGACTGGTTTTTATAAATGTAATCCATACTGTTGTTCATGTACAAAGACTTAGAGTATTTCACTGGTCAAAGCAGGTACCCAAGGACAGACAGAATCCTGTCAGTGTAAGAAAAATCTAGAAACACTGGCTTCACAGTGTCCAATAGCTTGGGGGCTATGGGTGGAGCCAGACATAAGTTATCAGGGAGCCCTGTGGTGAGTCCCCAATCTTCTGCTGCATGGCACAAGTCAAGAAAGAAAAAGAACAAGAGACAAGAAAGGCAAGGTGTTATGGTCTGTGTCTCAGTGTCCCCCAAAGCCTCATGTAGTCATGGGGTGGCTTCTGGAGTTTGTGATTGATTCTTGATCCAATGCTGGGGTTGCAGGCATGAGTGCTGCACTCTGGCCTTGGAGTAGGTGATTGCATTACAAGGTAAGGAGCAGGTAGAGGCCCGCCGGCCAGGCCGTGTGAGCTGCTGCCCCTCCCACTGCTCCACTCTTCGTCACCACCATGAATGGTTGCTTTCTGCCTGTGCTACTCTGCATAGGAGCCACGGGAGTGTGTATGGAGCAACAGTTGTACTAACTGTGAGCTAAACAAGCCCTTCCTTCCTTCAGGTTGGGTGTCCAGCAATGGGAAAAGAATAATTGAGACACAAGGAAGTAGGGCTCTGGGATGACCTAAGTTCTCTGGGAGCGAAGGCTGAGAATCTTCAGCTCCACTATTTTACTAGCAGTGCAGTGGGAGGAGGGCGGAGCTTTTTCTGAATCAGGGCTGCAGTAGTGGTCGAATGGGCAAGTTTAACAGCACACAGGAAACAACTACCATTCATGCCACCTCTTTCTCTCTGTCTCTATTTCTCTCTGTGTCTGTCTGTCTGTCTGTCTGTCTGTCTCTGTGTGTGTAGGATTTGTGGAGAGACCTAGGGCTTTACCTATCAGTTACTCCATCCCTGAGCCAAAGCCCCCAAACTTCTTTTTTTGTCTTTTTTTGAGACTGAGTCTCGCTATGCAGTTCAGACTGACATTGAGCTCACTTTTGTAGCCCAGGATGGTCTTGAACTTGCACTGATCCTCCTGCCTCAGCCTCCCAAGTGCTGGGATTACAGGCATGTACCACCATGCCTGGCCTAAAGCCCACAGTCTAAATGTAGGTTTTTGAAACACACCAATTCTCCTTTCACTTCATGGCTCAGGTTATTTCTTCCTCTTGGCCCCAGCGAGCACCTTCTGTCTTTTCCCTTGAATTACAGGGCATGTACCACCATGCTCGCCTGGCCCACTTCTGAGTGCTGGCTGGTGAGATGCCAAGCAGTCTGCCCCGTCGTGGCTTGGCTGTGCAGGGCCAGCCCGGGCTCATGCACTTGGGCTATGGATTTGATTCATTTATCTTTACCCAGCTGAGCTCTGCAAGGCTGTGTGCTTTCTTGCTTCTTTCTAGATGCAAGCCCTTATAGGAATACATAAACATGCTCTTTCCTGGAATAAGAGGTTCGCCCCACACCTGGAGCTTGTTTTCCCCGTATTGCACCCAGCAGAACGTGTCTTACTCTCAGGGCCACAGCCTCACTGGCTGGCCATCGAGAGTTCCGAGGTCACAGAAGGCCAGCAGGGTATTGCACTCCAGAGCCAGCCCATGGGGCGGGGGAGGAGGGACGGCCCTGGGCAGGTGCTGTGCTGCTTTATAATTCATGGCCCCGGGAGGGATATGTAAGACAAAGGCTGCTATAGAAGATACACAAAGAATTGTTACAACACAACAATAAAATTAAAAATGGCCAAAAGATGTGAACAGCCATTCACAAAAAAGACAGGTGGCAGGTAAGGATGCAAAAAGATATTTGCGCCATGTTATTAGGAAATGGCACGGGGGGTCAGCAAACCCACAGCGCTCCACGGTGAGTACAGTGGTGAAAACCTCACACACTAATGTGGACCAGGGAGTGGGCAGTAGGGGCTCGTGACTCGTTCCTAGTGAGCCTGCAGGATGGGCCACACACTGTGAAAGGAAGAGCTTGGCAGTCTCGCATGAAACTGAACATATTTTCACCATGCCACCCACCAATGGATTCCTTGACACTCATCCAAATAAATTAAAACTATCTCTACACGGACGTTTGTAGCTGCTTGACTCATAATTGTCAAAATCTGGAAGTAGCCAAAATGTCCTGCCGCGGTTGAGTGGACTAATAGGCACATCTAGCCAGCGGAGTGTTATTCAGCACTGAAAAGAAATGTTGGGGCCGGCGAGATGGTTCGGTGGTCTAAAGCACCTGCTTAGGAAAGCTCAGGCAACTGCAGGGACTGCGGTTCGATCCCCGGCACCACATGCTGCGCCAGCGCCACCACCAGGGCAGGCTGAGCCTGCCACAAAATAAATAAAGAAACAAACAAACACAACAAGCAAACAAACAAAAAAAAAATGTTAGGACGTGTTATGAAATGACATCAAAGGGTACAGAGAGACTTTAAGTGCATATCCTTAAGAGACAAAGCAAACCTGAGGAGGCTGCGTGCTCTCTGAGGCCAACCGTAGGGCATTCCAGAGAGCACAACGTCTTGAGCAGTCGCAGAAAACCTGGTAGTGGTCAGAGCCCCATAGGAAGACAGGGGTGAGGGGCAGAGCCCCAAGAGCGTCTCAAGCGGTGAAGCTGTTTTGTATGATGCTGTGACGGTGGGCACGTGGCTTATGAACTTGTTAAGCCTCAGAAAATGAAATAGCAAGAGTGATTTTCACGTGAGCTCCAGACCCCAGGGTGCAAGGACGTGTCCGCGCTGGCTAGCTGGTGATCTGGGTGCGCGGTGCGTGCCACGTGACCGTAGCAGGCTGCACCGGGACTCTGCCTTCTGCTCAATTTTGCTATGAATTCCAAGACTGCTCTAAAAATTCCAGTCTATCTAAAGTAACTCATTTCAGGTATCACTGCCCTTTGCTTTTCTTATTTGAAACTACATGTTCACCGCGCCGTGTCGGCGCAGGCGCGTCGCACATCTTCAGTCCTGTTCCCACCTCCTTCCCCGCCCTCCCTTCCTCCCCTCTTCCTCCCTCTCATAACCCCCTTTCCATCTGAGAAAGACCCACCTCCCTGCTTCAGACTATCTATCTTGTATCTGTTCTGTTTGCATTTTGGGTTCCTGCCGTAAGAGAAGCCATGAGATTCAAACTTGTGTGCCTGATTCATTTCACTTCACATTATGGTTTTAAGGTGCATGTTCAGCCTCTTGAAAATTTTAATCATGTCTGTGTTGTGTATGCATGCGTGTGTATGTGTGTATGTGAGTATATGTGCATGTGTGTTCATATGGGAGGGACAATCTGTCCCCTGTCACCCTACCTTAGCTAGCAGTGGGAGCACCTCTTTTCTAACATGTATGTTTGTTCTCCAGAAATATCTCAGAAGAATGAATTACACATATGCTTTTTGAGTAAAATCCACACCTTTGTATGTGTAAGCCAGGAAGTGGGAATCTAGATGCCTTTCAAAACGGCCGCTTGCCAGAGACGCCTGCTGGCGGCCAGCACCGGCTTTCCGCCTAGTCTCTGAGAAGGCACAGTCCTCCCTCGCTGGAGTCGCGTCTCACTTCTCCCCATGCCCAGCATCTCTGGGCTTCCGGGATTTCCAGAATCCCGTCCTCCACATCCTCCATGGCTCCACTTGGCACTTGCTCTTGGTTCTGATGATGTGCTCTGGACCACGTCCTGTTCTTGGCCAATCCTGCCGCAAAGGTCTGACAGGGTGAGTGCATCGTGCCTATGCTTTGATGGGCTCCTGTACATGGCATCTTCGTGCCCAGTGATGACTCTAGAGAAGGAAACCTGGGCACTCTGCAGGCTGGCGGGAATGGTGTTTGTGCATAGTTCAGAGTTTTGATATTCCTGATGCAGGTGTAGTTGATTAGCTCCTTGTGTTCTTCCATAGGGACAATCACATTGACAGATACACGCTTTTGGTTTTTTCTCTTTAAAAAGTATTCACTAGTTTCTATTTCCAAAGCTCTCTACCTTTCCTACAAGAACATCAACAAGTAAAACTGAAACAAGGATGTCACCCTTTGCGTTCCTGTTGGTCAGTGTGAATCGTCAAAGATAAATGGTGGCAGCCAGCCGGGGCACCGAGGAGGGCAGGGGCATTCATGTGCCGTTTCGTGAACACTAAGAGCAGACAGTGATGTGAAACCGGTGAGGTTTCCATTCTTTACACCTGGCCTGATTTTCCATGACTGGACAATGACCGTCCAATCCTCTCTAGAACTTAGAGGATGGGACCACGTCCTGGAAATGAAATCACTCACGCCAGGTGGAATAGATGGCTACCGGTTAAAAATGCACTTCAAGTTCTAGCACCATTTGCTAGTTTAGTGATGACCGCATGGATCGATGCCAATTTTCCACTTTTTCGACTGTCAGGTCATGGGAAAAGGGGAGCTAAGTAGTGACACAGATCATGGGTGACGTATGCAGAGCATGGTAGAGCTATGCCTTGGGTGTTGGGAAAACACAAAACAGCAGAAGTAGAAGCACAGTCTCAACACAAACACGTCAGCTATGAAATAACTTATAACTAATTTAGTTAATTCCAAAGAGAACTACTAAGAAGAAAATAAAAGGAAGAAAGGTGTACCACACACGAGTGTTTTTACTGACTTGTTTCCAAGATCTGCCCAGTTCTGCTCCTGCAGGAGAGCGACGCCGTCCTCACTGCTAACTTTCCGGCACAGTCATGAAGGGCAGCGCCACCAGGGCCCAGGGCCCCAGCTGAGGCTGCGTCGCCTGACCTGAAGTTTGGCTGCACAAGAGAGCCGGGCTATTGAGACATGCCAGCTGCCTGGCTGCAGGAGCCTGGTGAAAGAGCCCTGTATTTCCACAAGCGCGTCTGTCTCCTGATCTCAGGCTCAGGGTCAAAGCAAGGCGCGTCTGCCCTACTTGAGAATCCAAACCACTATTAAAAAATCTCTGTGCCTCCCTTAGAGAAAACACGCATTTAAATATGTCAACGAGGTAAGCAATGTGAAGAGCACAGTGCATTTTCATTCTATGAGTATTTGAAACTGATAGGATCCTGATTATAGGGGCCGGGGGCTTTCAATGTGTAAACATAGTTATAGACAGCCACAGCGGTTGTGTAAGTCTGTACTTTATTATTTTCTGCTGGAAAGCAAATGTGCTTGCTGTAACCAGAAGATGTGTCTGAGGGTGATTCCATACATGGGGGAGTTTCAAAGTCTAGCAACGATGACATTGATGTAGTGGCACTACGCTGTTATAACCTTTGTGTATTATTTAAGTGTAACAAATACCTCATTCATTGCTTGCCCTAAACTTTGCATTTGGTGACATTCTTGCTGCTGTGTTAATATCAGGTCTATTAAGCTGGACCTCATGGTCCATTACCCTTTCTTTAGATTCGACCCCATGAAGTTTAGGGGTCTTGGGCACAGTGTGAAAAAGCCAAGGGTTTCACTCTCACCCAAGAAGCTCATTAGGACTTTATAGAAACACAATAAACACTCCCACAGTGCTAACATTCGCGCCGAGGGACGCTCACCAGACACACAGCCTGGTGTCAGAAGGGGCCATTGTGTCCTTTATCCAGGCCTGCACACTGACTTAGCCTGCTGACTGAAGGGGGGTGCTCATTTGTAATCGGGCATTGTTTCTCTTTGTAGCCAAGATTCATTTACTGTGCTTTTTCGCTTGGTGGCATTTTCTCCATCTTACTGCGTCTCAGTCCGTTTCTTAATGGCGCTGCTTAAAGTTTGGATAGTGTAATTTAAGTCAATCTCCACAGCTTAGGAAGAAATTCCAGTGAAAATTGCTGATGGCAAAATCTGACCTGCAGATTTTTATTCTCTCATAAACTACCTTGTAATTCATTAATCCCATTTGCCTTATTGTACATGGCTTTATAACCCAGGAAGACATTGTCTACTTGGCTGAGGGTGGACTTGCGGCCAACCTTAGCTTTGAATTTTAAAGTCTAGTGTACACCAATCACCTGCCGGACAGTCCAACATTTTTATGTTTTATCCTAATGAGTTGTACCTTTCATGAGTCAAAAACATTTTGATTATGCCACATTACTATGCATTACCACAGCCATAACTATGTTTCCTTTTAAAAATTAGATTTCACATTGGCAATGTCACAAAATATTTTTTCCAGGAATTATAGGCTGGGATTCCTATCTAGAAGTAAAAGCATCTTGTTACTGAGAAGCTCTTTTTAAATTAGGACTGGATTTTATGAAACACAGTTGAAGATTTCAACTCTCCGATTGAAATTAATCAGAATTTCTTAGACAAAGGGCTGGCGAGATAGCTCAGTGGACTAAGTGACTTCTGGACCCAGGTTTGTGGCACCTCTTGTCAGGCTGGCCCTGGCCCTGGGGCACACTGAGGCTGTGACTGGGTTCTGGTGTGGTGGTGCACACCTGTAATCCCAGCGCTGGGGAGGCTGAAAAGGAGGACCATGGCGAGTCTGAGTCTGAGTTGCCTAGTGAGACCCTGTACCAAATGCATTGAAAGAAAAAAAAAAAAGCTTGGGCAGCATTGGGCAGCATGTGTCTGGAATGTTCTAGAAAGGCTCTTTTCCTCCCTGCTTGTCCTAATTACTTTTTTCATTGCTGAGACAAAATATGGCAGCCAAAGTTAAAGGAAGAAAGGTTTATTTAGCTCACAATTTGTAGTAATTTTAGTCCATAATCAGCTGGCACGAAGGCAGAGGGTGTCACAGAGGAGAACAGTCCATGGTAGGCAGAGTTTGTCAGAGAATCAAGGGTGACTATTGCTATGTCTATCAAGTGCATCTTACCCAGCCTGCTTATGCCAGGCAGTACCCATACGCTTAATCCTAGCTCCCTTGATCCTAGCGTCGCACCGTAAATCAATTCCAGCATAGGTGCCGTAGGTTTAGCCACCTCTGTAAAAGCCCCACACCTGAAAAAGCCACATGCCGCTGTGGAGGACATCTAGACACACCCATAACTTCCTTTCCCTCACGTATAGCCCATCCGTATGCACTGCATAATAGTTTCAGCATTACTGAAAAGTCTAAGTCTGAAGTTTCCTCTGAGATTTAAGGCAAACTCTTAGCAAATGAAAGGAAGTTAAACACTTCTAACACACAATGGCCTAAGATAGGCATTTCCATTCCAAAAGGCAAAAATGGGGGATAGCAACGAATGGGAACCAAGCAGGACCAAAACGCAGCAGGGCAAACATTAAACCTCACAGGGCCACTTTCCGTGTCCCCAGCAATCTGTGGCAAGTTGTGAACTCTCAAGGGCTTGGGTAGCACTGCCCCTAGGAACCTGAGGCAGTTGTAGCTTTTGTGGCCTCTTGGGCGTCTGGGTCCACTCATGGGAGTTTTCCTTGGATGACCCACCATCTTGGCTATCCGACCTCCTGGGTCATCCACTGCACACACAGCTTTACACGTGGCTTGCTTAGGGGTACATGGCCTGCCTTCCAGGGCTTCTGTTCAAAGCTGGGTGGAAGCCTTTTAGACCCCACAACTGCTGCATCCTGTGTGTGCCTAAAACCAGCAGCGTGTGGATGACACCCACGCCTGCTGAAGCAGAAGCCAGGCTTCCTTTCTGCCTGGCTGTAGGGAACTAGTACCTGCGAGCCACATATTATTATTATTAATCTTTTATTTATTTATTTGGTACAGGCTCTCACTATGTAGCTCAGACTCACAGACTCATATCTCAGCCTTCCTAGTGCTGGGATTACAAGCATGCACCACCACATCTAGTTTTGGTGGCTGGCACAGCACACCAGGGTTTCTGGAGCCACCATAGCATCCAGTACCGGGGATCAAACCCGGGTGCTTGTATTTGCCAGGCAAGCACTTAGACCTTTGACAGCCTTTCAAAATTTTTTCTAAGTGATAACTTTTTTTCATTTTCTTTCCTTTTTATTTTCTGTTGTAAAGCACTGATCTGATGATGCCAATGGTTTATTTCACTAGTTTCAGCGGACCTTTTTATGTTAAAAATTTTATTTTTATTAAGATAACACATTTATTATATAAATTAAGAATGTTGACTGTGATATTTCCATATTTGTAAATATTGAATGCTGATGACATCCATCAACCCTTCTGCTGTACCCTTTAAAATGCTTAAGTGCCACTAGGAAAAAAAAAATCAGATTTCTTAACTACTGGAGCAACCAGAACCCTGCACATTCTGGCTCTAGACTACTTTTCCAGTGACACTTCTCCTGGTCACTTCCCCAGGTCCTGACTCTCTGCCAAAGGGGCTCTGTAGGCGCCACTTCCTAAGCGCAGGCTGACCTGGGTGCCTTCCTTCACACTGTGCGATGTGCTCCAAGCCCTTCTTCCCATTGACTGCTAGAGAATTCGCCTTCGAAGCGCGATGCTTCCTTTCTTCCACTGACTCCTTTCGCCCTCACTTGGCCTCACTATTGGGTCACGTTGCTGTCTGTTGAGAGGCTTAGCTGAGTGTAGCTCCCAACCTAGAACTCCTAGAGCACTGAATCAGTTTCTGGACACATCATATGAAGAGCAAAGATCCTAACAAGTGATAAAAGACTGGTACGTGTTGTTAGTGTGCGTCAAAAGCAGCATAGCCTACGTTCTATGTTCTAAGTCAGTTCTCTCTAAAGAGAAGGGGATTTGTAAAGCAAGATTTTTTGGCTTGGATTTGAATCTTACCACATAGTCTATAGCTAGAAAATGTTGAGTTTCCAAGATTATTCCCATGCCTCCAGTGAAATTTTCTTGGATACTGAAGTAAGGTTATTAATCCAGACTTTCTAAGGCAAAATTGTCTGATTTTCTTATTTTAGAAAGAAAAAACAGGGCTGGAAAGATAGCTCAGCAGGTTAAACACCTGCTTAGGCAAACACAGGGACCAGAGTTTGATCCCCAGCACCATTTGCCATGCCACCCCGCCCCTGCTACACTGAGCCAGCCACAGAGACCAGGTGTGGCGATGCACGACTATAGTCCCAGTACTGCGGAGCCTGAAAACAGGAGGGTCACTATGAATCCAAGCTGCCTAGTGAGACCCCATCCACATACAGTAAAAATAAAAAAATCCATCCAATCTTGATTGCAATAACCAAATGTGAAAACTGATTTTCTTTCGTGTAATCCAGGGCTTTCATTGGGTAATGGACTGAATAGGAGTGCTATGCCTTGTGTCCTCATTTCCCCCAAAGTCTGATACAGTCTTAGCTGGGGCTTTTCCAGAGGAAAATAGAATAAAATATTGTACATAAAAAAATAAGAGTAAAAATTAGAATTAAAACAGAAAAAATTATAAGTGATGCAGATTTTCACTTAACAAAGTAATATACATTTCGTAGTATTTGTTAGGATGCATAGTGGTGCTTTGAGTTAGATGTTCACTTTTTGGGGTTCTGGCAACAGAAAGAAATGTCACGGTGTCCCCCTATCTGCTTCTATGTCTTCTGCCGCCTAAGAAGCCAGCGAAAGGCTCTCTAAGCCGCCCTGTCCCAGCTGTTGGTGAACATCTTCTGATGCAAGTTGGAGCATCTCAGAGGCCCTGGCACACAAGAGCTTGCTCCACCCCGGAAGTCGCCTTCCCTGCGCTGCGGGGCGCTGCTGCTGCTGCAGAGGCTCCAGCGCCTCCGAGCTTGGGGTACCTCTGCGCATGGTAGCCTGCGACTCGTCCTGCGTCACGGGCTCTCGTCTTCTCTGTGTACCCGGGGGTGGGGTGAGGAGGTTTCTTTGGTGAGTGTTTTGGTCACGCGGCTGGGCTGCGCCCCGCTGGCTGCCTCAGGGCGGGCCCCGACTTGGCATGAGCCACCCAGGCTCTCTGGCCAGGAGGCAGCAGCGCCTTGCTTGTGACTAAACGCTGGGCTTGCCCTTCCCAGAATTCCACGTGAGCTTCTTGCTGGTGAGCGCTACATTTTATGCTTTTGAAATAATCCACCCCGAAACCAGACACTCTACTCACTGCGTGTCTGATGCCGAGTGAGTATCGCCTGGCCCGCGGCTCACCACTGGTTAAGCAGATGAGCCCTGAAATAGATCAAGCGCTGAGAAAGCAGGGGCATCTTCCCCTGGCAGAAGAGTTGAACTAAAATTTATTGTTTAAAACACAAAACTGACGCGTGCTTCACAACGGCAGAGGGGTGAAGCAACCTGGATGTGAGTGGACAGAGGGGAGGAACAAAAGGCGGAGTACACGGACAGCAGAACCGCGCTCAGCAGGCAG
Source organism: Capromys pilorides (assembly GCA_004027915.1). Classification (NCBI taxonomy): domain Eukaryota; kingdom Metazoa; phylum Chordata; class Mammalia; order Rodentia; family Capromyidae; genus Capromys; species Capromys pilorides. The sequence continues at coordinate 16,316 of PVKN010004133.1, forward strand.
AGGAATGGGCGCTCTGGTCATGCTGCCCTTGAAGAAACCTTAACAACGTTAGTCTAAGGAAAAGAAGGCGCAGGACCAAGGCCAAGGCGCCTAGAGCTCCACCTACAGGAAGCGTCCAGGATGGGCAGCTCCAGAGACAGCAGGTTCACAGGTACAAGGGACTGGGGCCAAAGGAGGGCGTGAGTGAGAGCTGGCCACCTACGGGATGCGTCCACTGAGATGGTAAAGTCCAGGCTGGACAGTGCTGGTGACACACAGCTCCGTGAGGGAGCTAAATGCCACTGAACCCTATGCTTTAAATGCAAATGCTATGAGCATTTTATCACAATAAAAATATAATTTTTATTTATTTATTTTGGCAGGACCATAGTTCGAATCCATGACCTTCCACTTGCCAGGCAGGCACTTGTGCCACAGAGCTATCCCCCCAGCCCTTTAATGAACATTCTTTTTAGGAGATTTGTCCCCCACTAAACTTTCTGAGTGTTTCCAGATAAAACATTATACTAATAAAATGTATTCATTATTTGAAAATGAAACTTAAATGAACACCCTGAGGTGCCACATTTTTATTTAATAAACCTAACAAATTTATTGAGAATAGAAATTTTGTGTTTATAATTACTTAACCCAAGCATGTAGGACAGTGTCTGAATTGTTGTAGGTCCTCAAATACTTGTACATGGATATGTGTTGGAAAATACATATAAAGATACACCTAAGCTATAGGAGATAGAAACTAAAACCATTCATGGATCTGGCAAGCAAGGAAAATAACACAGAAATGTTGACTCTTTCCACCCTAGTCTTCTTTCCTTTTTAAGTTTTAAATTTTCCCGGGGTTGCTATTGCTCTAGGGTAACTCTGCACCTTAGTCCATTCCTGGGATGTTACTGCCCATCCGCCACTGCATCACCTAACTCCCTCAGTCATGGTACTTACACTGGGACAAAGCAGCCTATACCACCAATTTACAGAGCAGAGATCGGCCCTGGCTCAGCTTTAGTGAAAGGTTGGCTGGCGCCAAGGCAGGAACAGGATGGCTGAGGAGCCTGGCAAAGGTCGGGGTGCTCAAGCCATGGTGGCCAAGGGGCAGAGAGAGGGGAGACACCGGAAGGGAGGTAGCTCTCCCAGGCCATGGCCCACCAGTGACCTGCCTCGAAGCAGGCCCTGCTCTTAACAGCAGGTCAGGACCGCCTCACCCGTGGGCTCATCCCTGGGTGAGCGCAGAGCCTCCATGGGCCGATCAGCCTCCAAGCACACGGGGCCCTGCCACAGACTCCTAATAAGCATGAATGTGGAAGGTGACGTGGTGGCTGGCTAACTGGTGGTCAACTTCTTACACCCAGCTGGATTAAATTAGTGTGGTGCGGGGTGCAGGGGGCCCACCTGAGGGTTGTTGCCAGCAGCATAAAGGCAGAAGCTGCTGAAATGCCACTAGGGGTGCTGTGTGGAGAAGCTGTTGGAGCTGCAGTTGGAGCTGTTGGAAGCTGCTAGCTCCCTTGGGCTGTCCTGCTGGAGGACCTGGTCACGCTGGCTTCCCTGTGAACTTGGGAGGAGCTTGGATCCTCGCCTTGAGCATCGCTTCCTGGATCCAGAAGGGAAGACGGTGCACTGCCCAGTCTCCTGGAGAAACTTGTCCCATTGGCTTTCCTGGTGGGAACTCAGCTCTCCTCATTGCTGAAGGAGCTCAGGGCCTCACTGTTGCTGAGAACGGCTGTGGTACTTTTTAGGGGAGATCTACTGCTTACCGTAATGTTGCTTCCTGGTCCAGGTCAGCTCCCTCAGCCTGCTTGCACAGACCCTTCATCCCACTGGCGCAGACTTCGTAGCGTCTACCACTGACCTTGGGCTTTTCCAGTACAGATCCATGAAGCGGGCCTCTGTGAGACTTTGGTGTGAGCTCCAGGTCTCCAGTTAGACTTGTAGGAGGCGTTGTTCTGAGCGCTGGGCCCTCAGCTAGATTCCTTAGTAGTTAGTGTGGGATAGATTTCTCACCCTTGTTGTACATGAGTCTTAGGTGATTCATTATAAAATAACATAAAATGTGTCCTGTACTATATTGCTCCCCTTGCAAAAAAACCCCAAACCACGACAGGTGAACAGTAAGGTTTCATGTAGAGACATACAACTTACCTTTTTTTTTTTTTTTCTTTTTTTTTGTATTTTAGGGAAGGGTCTACAGGATGTTCGGGGTCTCACTACTAGATGGGACTCGTAGTGATCCCCCTGTTTAGAGCCTCCCGAGAGCTGGGATTACAGGAGTGTGCCACCACACCTGGTCTCAACTGCCGGCTCAGCTCATCCTGGGGTGGGGCCAGCACAACGTACCTTTTTTATACTGGTAAACAATCTAGCTTTGGAATTTTCTACGTTTTATGTAATATTCCAAAAGATGGTAGTCTCTAAACCTTCGGATTTTGATTCCCCAAGATAAGTTAACAGAAAAGAATTGAGCAGAAAACACATCCTATGTTATAGCAAAAAGGATTGTCAAAGGGTTAGTAAGTGTACAGATACTAAACACACTCCTTTGGTGAGCTCAGGGCTCCTGGCCAGCGCTACTGAACTATTTAAATTCTTTGGTAATTTGGCAGGAGAAAATAATGTTGCTGTGCTAACTCAGGACATGTCTAAAAACATGAAAACTGGACAACTTCTTACGTACTTGCCGGTCAGTCATGTCTCCTCCTGTGACTCGCCTTTGCTGATTTATTAGTGAAAGGTGTCACTGGCCTTATCAATTTCTATGGAGTCATTATAGGTCTGAGATAGGAATCTTTTGTGTGTAATTCTTTGAATAAATGCTATTTCAGTGGGTCTTTTCATTCTGGTCACACTTTTCACGAGAAGTCAACATTACAGGACGACATTGTTGGTTTATCACTACTATTTCTCATAATTTTCTTGGGCCTAAAATCCTAGCAGGGTCCACATCACCTCAGGACCTGGAAAGCTGAGGGGAGACAGGGGGACTGAATGTAGATAAAAAGTGAGAGAATTCTCTTCCTATATTCTAGTGTCACTGGTCTCGGTTGCCCACAGCCTGAATGATGCAACTTCAGGTTGTGCAGCCTATGATCAAGAGACCAGCCAGACCAGCACATGGACACGTTCAGCTTTTTTCAAAGATTTTTCTCTTCCTCTCTCTCTCTTTATTTTCTCTGTCTCTGTCTGTGTCTGTGTCTACCTCTGTCTCTGTATCTCTCAAAAATGGGCAACTGAAATGAACAGATACTTCTCAGAACAAATATAAATGGTTAATACATACACAAAAATGTGCATTATTGATAAAATCAAGGAATGGATTTTTTTAAAAGATGCATTTTTATAAATGAAATATTACTCAGCTATAAAGCTGGATGAACTTGAGATATTTGTAGGGAAATGGATGTGACTTCAGGCCATACACATAAGTGAAATAGACCAGGCTTGCATGCGTCTCCCTGGTGTACAAAGCTGAAAGAACAGAGAAGGCCCAAAATGTGCAATAGATGTTGTGAAATGGGAAAAAGGATGCTCAAAAGGAAAGAAAAACTGGAATGGGGAAAGGAGAAAAGGAAGGGAAAATGAAAAATAGATAAATACATACATACATATGTGTATCCACACACATGTGTACATAAATAGATCCCCATAAGAGAGTGAAACTATGCTAACATTTGTTATTAGCTCATTGAAAATAAGGTATATGCCGATAGTGTCTGATCACGTTTTGATGCCTATAGCTTGTAACATAAGCAACTGCTTTGAAGAAAACAATATGCGATGTGCTGGCCATTGTCACTCTCCTACAGTCTTGTTCTGAAATTTTATGTCAGTGTTTTTATTTTACTTTTCTTTTTTCTTATTTATTTTTCTTTAAAATAAAAAAATAATTTTCAAGCTCTCTACCTGTTAGAGAAATGGACATTGAAATAATACTGAGATTCCACTTTATTCCAGAAAGAACGGCTCTCCTCAAGAAACCAAAATATAGCAAATTCTAGAGAGGCTGTAGAGGAAAAATAAGCCTTTCTCCATTGTTAGGGGCAAGTAGACTAGAACAACCATTGTGGAAATCAAGACGGCGAGTGCTCAAAAGAGTGAAAACAGGATTTCCACATGACCCAGCTATTCTTTCACGTGTCTTCCTAAGAGTTAGAGACGCCATGGTACAGTGACACATGCACACCTCTGTTGAGAGCCGTACGCTTCCTGGTGCCTAAATCCTGGAGGCCACCCACATGTCCATCAGCAGATGGCTGCAGAAAGGAAGTGGAGTATTTAAAGACAAGGGAGGACTAAACTTGAGGAACTTGAGCTACCTGTAGGAAAAGCAATGTGCCTTGAGATCATCACATTCAATGAAATAAATCTGACCCACAGGCTTAACTATTGCATGGCTTCTCTTACATGAGAAACCCCAAACAGGTAAAGAACAAGATAAAAGACAAATAATAAAAAGTAGGGCGATAGATCTCCTGCAGAGGGAAGGGACTAAAGAGTGGAGGAAGTGGGGAGGGAGAGAGGAAGGGAAAGGGATTATGGAAAGGATTAACATGTGTTATGTGGGCCAGGGAGTTAGCTCAGTGGTCTATGCACCTGCCTGGAGGGCACAAGGACCAGCATTCAGTCCTTGGTACTGCATACCATGCCAGCCCCACACTGAGCTGGCCACCAAAACCGGGCGTGGTGGTGCATGCCTGTAATCCCAGCGCTGGGAAGGCTGAGTCAAGAGCATCCATGAGAATCAGAGTTGCGTAGTTAGACTCTAGTAAGACTGTCTTAGTTACTTTTCTCTCATTGCTGGGACAAATACCCATCACCCAAAATGAAGGAAGGAAGGGTTTATTTAGCTCACAGTTATTGGAGGTTTCAGTCCATACTTGGCAGGCCCCAAGGCAGACTGGCACATGGCAGAGGGCAGCAGTTCATGGCGGTGGAACAATTGCAACAGAGGCAACAGAGCGAGAGTCTGTCTCTTTGTCACTCTTATATTACATTCAGGCTCTCTGCCTCAGGCCACATCCATAATCCCTCAATCCCTGCAGTACTAAAATCCATAATCCCAGCAGTACTAAAACACATAATCCCAGTGGATCATGAGTCAGTCTCAAACTCTAGAAGTCCCAGCTCCATGATTGCATGAGGCTTCAGGGGAACCACTAGACAAGCCATAACAAAGACCAAATAAATAAATAAATAGATATAAAGATTAAAAAAAAGATGTGTCATGTACATGACCAACACTTCACAACAAATGCAATCATTATGTACTGTAAACATGTACTAATATGAAAAATCGATAAAAAGGAAAATTCACTTTCTCAGGGTGATGCCAGTCACTTTCATACTTATTTAATGGTTTCTAACATTGCAGACAAATTTTCAGGCACTTACACAGTTTTACTTTTAACCCTGGGGAATTCATTTTAAGATATAGTTAGCCAAGGGCACCTGAGAGCTCCTGGCTAATCTTTAGGACAATAACCAATGTACAGTAGAGAAGATTTGACCCAGATCAGCGAAGCGGCCTATGACAATGTTTGAACATCTCCTTAACATTTACCTTAGATCACACTTTAAAGACTTTTGTCATTTATTCACTCTATGGTGCACATTCAGTAAATAAACACAGGAGAACAATGCACTACTTTTTTGTAACAGTGGAAGATCAGAAAGACGCTGGAGAGGGTAGCAAGAGGACCAGGAAGCAGAACCCTACTAAAGAGGCACAGAGGGAAGGGGAGACGCTCGCGGGGCTTCCGTCACGGCGTTGGGCCGCCTTCCCAGAGACGAGTACATCACTTGAGCTCCTTTTTGTAAGATTATTTTCATTTCTTTTGAGAGATTTTGATATGAAAACTGATCATTCTGGACTGTTGGGCCGGCCCCACCCCAGGGTGCCCTGAGCCAGCGACTAAGGCTGGGCGTGGTGGCGCGTACCTGTCGTCCAGCACTTGGGAGGCAGAAAACAGGAGGATCACTATGAGTGCAGTGAGACCTTGTAGACCCTGGACTAAATACATTTTTTTTAAAAAAGGGAACTGAGACAAGACAGGACATTCCATCCTATCAGTAATTTTAGAGCAAAAACCGAAAACACTTTATGAGCCCAAATGCAATGCTATTAAATCCATTTAGCCACATTGTGCTTCTGAGCAATCTCCTGCCTAGCAGGAAAAGAAGGCAAATGAATGAGCAGTGACGGTTGTGGGGACGCACCGCAGTGCACTCGCTTTTACAAGTTACAGTGTTTGTTAGTGCGCCCTAGTACTGTTCTGCATTTACTTTATTATAAGCTTACCACAAGCACCCGACGGCTGTAATGTTATGTGCCGGTGCCGAAAGGAACGACGAGAAGACCCGATCAAGGTAGTACAGGAGACTCGCCGAGATTCGTCCCTCAGTGAGCCAAGCACCCCTGGAGCAAATCAGCTTTATACCAGGTAGTGAGCGTGACCTCATGCGCAATCATTAAAGTAAAGGAGGACCACGTGCTTAGTGATGAACGTGACCACGATCTCCATTAACTTCCATCCCTTCCCCATCATCAGTTTCACCCAGGGCTCAACCATCAGCATTTCAAGCAAGGGAGAAAGCAACAACCAGAGAGCCCACAGGTGAAGCTGCCGTCCATCACCTGGAGTCCCAGCTTTCCGGGATTTTCAGCAACAGACCACAGCTGTCCCTGGGCCCCGTTCATTATACTCCATTTCTTGAAGTGCCAATTAGGCTACACCTGACCAGATGACCAACGTCTCTAGTTCGGTATTTCCTCTTCCAAGTTTGTCTTGGGGGAAAACTAAGGCAATGACAGCTACAGTTTACTTTTGAGTTGACCGCCTAGGTCACAGTGGCCTCGTACTTTCCCCATGTTCATTGAGGTTGGGCCCCTGGCAGCGATTTTGAGACATCGTTCGAAAGAACACCTCCCATACCTTATTCAAGAAAAGCTTCCGGTTTCTTTGTGAGACGCAACATAGCGATAGCCGCTCTCTTCCATGAAGCTGAAGGAGAAGAGGAAACCAGCAGCGAAAGAAAAGAGAAGAGAGCGACATGACCGAGGAAAACCGAGAGGCAAGATGACGACTTGGTGGCGATCCTTCCCATTTCCAGTATCCTCTGCCTTTCCTCTCTTGAATGTTGAGATGCTATTTCTTTATGCTAAATTCCTTTCTCTACTCTAGCTTCAGCTTGCTTATCTGCAATCAGAGTCCTAATGAATATACCGCTGTCACCTGCAGCTTCACAATTTATGGTCTAAGTCCGTGCACTCCCCTAACGGTAGGAGAACCCAGGCACTGCCTCTGCTTGGCTGCCTGGAGCCATCACGGTTTTCCTCCGGGTCCTTTCATGGGTCTGTTGATAGTCTGTGACCCACTAAACTGCAGCTGCAAATGCGGAAAATGTCACCGGCTGTATCCTGCAACACGTGTCTCTTCAGCACGCTGCATGGCCACAAACGTGTTCCGTGTGGTTAGCCAACTGCATTACCTCACGTGCATCGGGGGTTCCAGGTGAAGCCAGTGTCTCCTGGGAATCTGCGTTTGGAGAAGCAAACTAACAGAGGTTTGACAGAGACCAGAACCAAAGACCACGAGGGGTTTCTTCCCTCCTGGCCTCTGGGAAGATGCTCAGAGGACTGTTCTGAGGAAGGACAAGTTTCTTACGGGTGACCACAAGTTCAGGGAGAGTGGAATGTGGACAGACACAAGTGCATTTTGGAGTTATAATGGCGAGGTTGGGACGTACAAGTTGCGCTTCTGGAAACAAGAGATTCTGCTAAACTCATTAGCAGACAGCTGCTTACATAATTAGATTTGAAGGACACTTCAAAAAATAGTCTCTTTCCACAGAAACTAATTCCCTCAGAATGTGCATCACCCACTCCTACAGGAAATTCCAGCCTCTTTTGATCAGACAAATGAGGAAGCCGGAGGGGTCATCCCGAGAGTCAGCGTTACACTGCAGATGTTATCGAGGAGCGGAGAGCGAATGAAAGAGTTCTATTGGTCTTTGCTCAGGTTAACTTGGCCAACACCGGACTATTATTAAAATAACAGAATGTTGCCTAGGAAACTAGAAGAGCGCTGAGGGTAAGAGGCAACCGTGGGTGGAGAACAAGGCTAGAGGATTTGTAGAACAGCCTGAGGTAGATACGCATCCTGAGGGATGGCCAGGACGGTTGAGGCAGCCAGAGCCCACACAATGACCCCCTTGTGGTCTGATGCTAGCGAGACAATAGGGAGGGAGAAATATTTTGGATACGAAGCAGAACATTTGGATGACCTCAGCATTTTATGCTACATCTTCCTGATCAGGACAACTAGCTATCTGAAGAATTTATATGAGTATTTGAAATTACTCTTGGATTCCTCAAATAGTTGTATACCTGTGACAATTTAAGGATCATATCTATATCTATATCTATGTCTATATGTATGTCTATATCTATTTTTTTTGTATAGGATCTCACTACACAGCTCAGACTTGTAGTGATCCTCCTGTCTCAGCCTCCCTAGTGCTAGGATAACAGGTGTGAGACACCATACCTGTTCTCAGACGCTGGCTTGGTATGGGGCCAGCATAGCATGTGGTGCCGGGGATTGAACCTGGGTCCTTGTGCTTGCTAGGCAGCTGCTTAGACTGCTGAGCTATCACTGGGGCCCAAGGATCATGTTATAAGATGCCACCTTTGTTCTTTTACTCTGTTTTACCCCAAAATATTGCATTTCTTTTCCAAGACTGGAACTCAGCATGGCTATTTACACACTGCTATAGCAGAATTAGATGGGAACAGTTGCATGATGACACTACTTCAGGGTTACCCAGAAGTTAGCCCTAACAGTGGGAAACTAATGTGTCTTTGGAGTAGGGTTCTCCAATTTAGAGGGAAAAATAATAGGACATAGGTCATGTATTTTATCTGAGAATTGTTTTTTTAAAAGTCTAATCAAATTTATTTTTTATCAAAAATTTCATATCTTCCTCACTTTTAAGCATTTTTATTTTGGTACAAAATAAACACACGCCTTATAAATGCTATATTTATAGGCAAACACTTCTTCAGTCGCTACTACTGCTTCCTGAGTCACTCAGCTGTGAATCATTATGCAAAGTAGTCCTCAGGAGAAACCCATCAGGCCCAGCGTCTACATCAGAAGTCCTGTCCTGTGGTGGGGCAGACATGGTCGGATGTTCGCGGTATAATTCCCTGGGTTAGAAGATCCGCCCTGCTCGTCATCCGACCCACGAGAACTATCCTCACTTCTTGATGACAATGAACTTGCAGAATCTGATGAACTGTCGCGACTCCTCATCCGTCCATTAGACTAACTTCTGCCTTTGGTTCTCTTTCAGTGTCACCCATTAGAGGTGTTGGGACATCTTGTCTTCTGATGGGGAATGCTTCACAAAATTTGGGAGACCTGCTTGCATTTCGCCGAGGCTGCTGCTGCTGTTGGTCCACAGAATGGTGAACTTTATCGCTCCCTTCAACTCTTGCTTTTTTCTACAGTGATCTTGATGCTTACTTTTTCTACTTGACATTCTCCAGGATCGAGGCTAATAGTTGAAATGCATGCCTTTAAGTATGGTTTCTCTGAACCTTTAAACACGGTTTCTGGGGTAGTTGAACCTTCTATATTTGGCAGGGTAGCCATTGCCTGTTCATCTTTGCCAACCTCCAGATACCCTTCACAAGAAGCGTCAATAGAAACAGATTGGAAGTCATAGTTGCTAGAGGTTTCAGGCCATACTCAGCTGGCTGCAAGGCAGGGTGGCACATGGCGGAGAACCTGATGTTCTGTTTTGGAATCAATGGGCAGCATGTTTTTTTCCTGGGATGACTTGCAATATTTATATAAAAACAACTAAAAGCAGATTGCAGATTCAATTTGTGAAATAATAGGAAGTACTGTTTTTTTCTGTAAAAGTGTCATGCTAGGCTGTAGGAAAGCAAACAGGGTTAAAATGCCATTACTGCTTCTCAGACACGCATAACCTAGAGAGAAAGTATTCATGTGAATGACCGTCAGTCGTGTGAGGCAAAAGGAAAATGTGCTTAGCGGGCCGTGTATTGGAAGTACACAGGAGGGTGCGATGGAATTTGACGGAAAGAATGTGGGGAGGGCTTGCGAGAATAGGAATAGTAGGATATGTGTGGTCAGCGAAGGGCGGACGGACATTCTGGGATCAGAGAGCAAAATGTATGGGCAAAAGCTCTGGGGAATGTTCCTGGGCTGTGCTTCCCAAGTGGTGATCAGACTGGTACGTGAACCACGGAGTAGGCTGAGGAAAGAGATGAAGCAGTCGTGAAAGGTAGGCTAGGTCTACGCAGAGGTGGGTCCTGAACGTCATGGTCATTGCCAAGCTTTTATGTTACAAATACAGTATAGAGAGAATCCAAAATATTTGAACATAAGAAATACATAGTCGACCCTGTTTTTAAAATAACCCTGCAACATTGTAAAGATGGCTGTAAGAGGCAACAGCTCAGAAGTAGGACTGACCGTGAGTTATTGCCAAATGAGGAATTATACTTGCGAGTTTAATATAAATTAACTACTCTCTTTTTAATTGTCTAAAAATTCTATTTTTGACTTGGGAGTTAGGGGCCCGTGGCTCTTGCTTCGGTTGTTCATCCTGGCCTCCGAGGTTTCGCCTGGCTCAGAGCTACATTTCTCTCTGGCTGCTATGCATGCTGCAGGTTGAAACATTTCCCAACTTATCTCAAAGGTACAATGGGCTGTTCTTGGGACAGCAAATATTCCTGTTCTCCCGTGGATGGAGAGCAGGGGCTCAGCCTTTTGTTCCCACTCTAAAAGGAAGTGCAAGAACTGGCGCTCCTGATGGCTGGCGGGGCCCAGGGAGGCATAAATAACCTTAGCAGGAGCTTCTTTCATCCGTAGACTTGTGACTGCATTCTCTTCCTAGAAAGGACGATTTTATTGCACTATTGAGAGTGGAACCTCAGGGTAATGGTAATGCTGCCTGCATTTAAACTGGGTTCCATTATTATGCATTTATATAAAACACAAAAGGCTAAAACAGATCAGTGCCTACAATTATAACTAATTATTAATCAATTAAGGCTTTTCTAGTACTAGGTCAAACAGTTTATGTGGATGAGCTCACTGACTCTTTCACTGACCCTAAGAAATGACCCGATTGAAATGATGAAGATATGTTAAAGTCATACATCTAATTGAAGAGATGCCATTTTCACTTATTAAACTGTGAAGTGGTGCTACCAAACCCCAGTTTATCAATCTGGTTTTAGATATTTCTGGTGGGATGACAAGTAGTGAGACTTCTCTGGATGCTATTTTTTCGATAAGCAAAATATTCATGCTCCAGTGAACTGGCCATCAATCATATACAAAGGAATTTGTGCCAGAGAAATAACTACAACTGGGCATAGAGACTATGGTATAAGTGAGTTCACTGCAATATTATTACCGAGAAGTAAAAAAGAACTTGTTACAACAAGAGATTTATGAAGTGGCTTTCAATTTGGTCAGGAGGATGGAAGGTGATGATGTTTTTGTTCCTTCTTTAAATTTTTTTGGAAAAGTGATATTAAAAAATTTTAAGTGCTCAAGTGGCTAGTAATATAGCTATTTAAACTTATTTTCTTTTATATTCTATTCCACAGAAGAATAAATATGACTTAGGTTTAGTAACTGTCTCCTTGACTAGCAGTCAACAGTCTTCAACACGTAAATTTCAAGAGTGAACATCATGTGATCGCAGTGTATTTGCCTGCCTTGTACTTCAGCCTATCAGAGAAGCCATTATTCATGAATTTTTCTCTGGGCATTTTTCATCGGCTGGACTTAGGATATAGGAGTCATTTTTTTCTTTTAATATTTTTTCCTAAAAAATTATTTTAGCGTGACAAGAGAGATTGGAGCACCCAGACAACCCAACAAACGTTTCCCTGTCTAAAAACGCAGCACGAAAGGCAGCGTCACGCTGGGCTCTCTAGCCGCTTCAGTTTGCTCTGCTGATTCTTCAGATTTCTGCTTCCATGTAGGAGCTTGGTTTCACTTTGTAAAGACCAGTGTGCAGCTGTCTAAGTGCTTCTATCCACCTGACAGTCAAAAGGACTCCAGGTTCTGTAAGGATGAAGTCAGGAAGCAGTTTTTAACTACAACAAATTGAAACATTTGCACAAGGAAGTGGTGCTTTTATAAGTGATGGGAAACTTCAAATTTGATTACAAGCAACCTTTGGCTTCCTATCTGTCCAACAATAGGCCATGTTGTTAAGGGCAATTTCCATGCACAGCATGTGGGTCCCATTTTTTCATCCTTAGACATGGTTGTTTACTGTTCGGCACTGTTTGTGCATTTTAATCAGGCTTTTTCAGTCTCCCTTAATAAATCACTACAAAGCAAATGCACCGAAACAAGAAGTGCTGTGCTGTATTGGTTACCCTGACACATTATTTGCTGCCCTGGAGTTTCACTCAGCTCTGAAATTTAAAAATAATGACAAGAACAAAAATCTATAGCCAAGAGTATTCTGTTTAGAACTGCACCACTTCTGGCTTCACATCCTCTTTGAGTTCCATTCCTTAACAGTAGGAGCCTGACTTTAAAATTCAGTTCAAGCAAGAATGACTTAACAATTGGAACCTGCCACTGGTCCTCTGGACTGAAAGCCTTTTTGATGGGATGAAGCGGACAGTCTAGTTCCTGCCTGGCGGGCGTTCACGTGAGATGAGCTCCTATCGCCACAGATAAATGTTTAGACATGCAGGTATCTCGCCATCTGAGAAGAGTATTAGGGGCTAAGGCAATGGCAGGCAGGAGAGAGAAAGGCGTCCTAGGCATTCATGCCTGAGTGAGGAAGGACAACGACTCGCCAGCCTGGCCAGGCAGGCGGGCCGGTGGGCAGCAGGAGGAAAGCTTCATCTCTCGTTCTCCTCTCCCTAAAGCCAAACCTCCATTTGCTCCTAAGTGACTGAGAAAAAGTACATTTTTTTTCCTCCAAGATTTTTTTTGTTATTATATTAAGTGGGTTTTTCTTAACTTTGGCTTCTAGCATCAAAGACAGTTTATTCCTAAGCTATATTATCTTAAAGCCCAGCAGAGAGAACCAAGGGGAAAAGAAGGGCAGGGCATTGTGCAATGCGGATTTGCATTTGAAAGCATTGCTTGGCATTTAGAATTTTGGTCCAGGGATCAATATTGGCGTGTTTTAGAGGACTCACTGAAAATCAACAGCGTACATACCTATTACAGCGTGAGGCCTAGGTATACTGTTTATCAAATATAGGAATTACAGGAAAATATTTTAAGTAAACAGTATCCAAACCAAGTAATTATTTGCAAATGTTCATGCAAGACACATCCTGCTGTGCCTGCACATCGCTCTGCAGCCCTCTGGGGTCCCCCGGAGCTCAGCACAAGGAGGCGCTTCGCAGGGCTCCTCAAGACGCCACCGGCCCCAGCGCTGTTTCGCCATGTCTGCAGAAACTGCGTCATGAGGGACAGACGCACCGGCTCGTGATTTATTAAGAGGCAGCTTAACACATCAGAGCTAATGCAAGTTAGCAAATGTAATATTTGTACAACAGAATTATATTTCAGTAAATTCAATATAATTCTCTCTCTCTCTCTCTCTCTCTCTCTCTCTCTCTATATATATATATATATATATATATATATATATAAATGTATTTGGTACAGGGTCTCACTATGCAGCTTGGACTTGTGCCGATCCTCCTGTTTTCAGCCTCCCCAGCGCTGGGATTACAGGCGTGCACGACCATGCCCCATCTCAGTGGCCAGTTTAGCGCCCTCGGGAGCCGGGCTGGGGGCAGGGGCGGAGCTGGGGGAGGGGGTGGGGGGTGGCATCACAGCAGGTGATATGGAAATCCAACCCCAGTCCCTAGGCTCGTCTCAACAGGCCCTTAGTCCGCTGAGCTACCTCGCTGGCCCAATTCTCCTTATTTCTTAATTCTTAGCTCTTTCAGTCCCAATATTCTTTCCACCCTTTTTAGTGAAGCAACACTAATTTTGCCTACGTGTATTCTGCAAAGATTGAAAAACCCGTGTTTGCAAGCCTTTCTTCCCACGTAGGCATGGTAACGCAGCTATGTTCTGGCCACTGAAAGGCGAACACACCTGTGGGCGAAGTCTTCCTAAAAGGAGGTAGGCGTGCCGTTCTTTAATCCCCCTTCTAATCCCCAAATCCAGCTACCTGCACTGCGGGTGTGGTGCTGAAGTCTGACAGCCACTGGGGCCTTGCGGATTAGATGATTAGACCGCACCCTCCAGCCCACAAGCAGGAGGCCTGGAGGCTTCTGGCGCCCATAGCTTTAGAGAACCCTCAAACCGGTCTTGAGCTAGGCTGGGTCTCCTTTCCGTGCCTGGCTGACATAAGAGGGATGCATCTGAGCTGGGACTTAAAACAAAGTTAATGTTCAAAGCTAAGAAAAGGTTTAACAGGACTACCAGGAACTTACTATTTTTTTTTTAAAGTTATAATTACTTTATTAAAATATAGGCAGCTTAACCCAGATGAACTTTTTATACTTGACAGTATTCTCATCTGAGTGTGTGTGTGTGTGTGTGTGTGTGTGTGTGTTTTGGCGGGACTGGGGTTTGAACTCATGACCTTACACTTGCCCGTCAGGCACATGTGCCACAGAGCTATCTCCCCAGCCCCTTGAGTGTATGTTTTTGGCAGCTAATTATCAGAACCTATAAATGCTTGTATTTGTGCCACTGTTCCAATGGCTGATAACAAATTGTTGCTTGGCAAAGTTGATGAGTTATTGGAACAAGACTTTGAACAAAACATTTCCAGTCACTTGGGTGTATGTTGGAAATAGGCATCTGTGTTTGGTTTGGTCAATACAAAGCATTTCTTTCTGGAAAGTTCTAAAGTCAATAGTTTGGCTTTGAGCTGCTCACAGGTAAGAAACATGTCCTGATTATTATAATCATTAGAGCATTATCACCAGCAGTTCTGATTACTTATCGCCTCAAGAACTTTACCTATATAACTTAATTCTTTCATCTATAAGATAAAGATATCATTGAAACCTTTTTACTTCAGGAAATAGAGGATAAGGCAGTTTGGACAAATTACAGGCAGCTAGTAAAGCAGAGGGGAAAACCCCAGACATGTTTCCTGGAAGGCGTTAGACTGCTGCTGAGGTAGAAGGATTCCAGACCGAAACCCAGGAGACTACAGAATCCACATGTGCGAGTTCAGCGCTTGGAGAGAACGTACAGGAAGAGAAAACATGGCCTGGTGGAGTTGGGCGGTTTACGAAGGGCTGGTCCGAGGGGCGCTCTCATCGAGCTTGCGGGACGGGGGAGATGGAGTGTAGGTAGGAGCTGCCAGGGTGAGGAGTCCCGCAGGACACATTTTAAAGGTAAAAGTGAACCAGAAGCCAACATGCGCTTTCACGTTCCTCTTCTTGAATCTGAGCGAATGTGATTTTGGGTTCTTAGCATCCTCCAGTAGCTGCAAAGCAAATGAAAATCCTGCCTAGAGAAAATAGCGTCATCCTGGGTTTCACATCACTCCATGAGCAAAATTTTATGTATAGTAAGTCCGAGCAGAGAGCAGCCAGAGATAACCTGACACACAGGAGAACAGCACAGAGAGAGTTGTCAGAAATAATAAGCAATAAAAACAAATCTCAGAAGCTCCGATTACTAAATTACTGTACTGTCACTAGCCTTAAGTATAAGGAGATGAAAAATAACACTGAAAAACGTAAGTTGAGAGTTTGAATCTATTACAATGATGGAACACATTTGACGGCTCAAAAAATAAGCCTCTTGTCTAAACACAGTAAGCAAAAAAATACAATGAGGGAGCTAAGAAACAAGTACATTATAATTACTTTATTAAAATATAGGCAGCTTACCCCATATTAAGAGACATAAATAACATATTAAGAGACGGATGAGAGAATCAGTGGCCGGGGATGAACTCTGGTCCTGGTGCTTGCCAACTTTGTGCTTATGCCTCTGAGCTATCTCTCTGGCCCCTACTATATATATGTTATTTTTTTTGCGGAACTGGGGATTGGACTCAGGCCCTTGCACTTGCCAGGCAAGCGCTTATTCTACCGAGCTATCTCCCCAGCCCCTATATATTTTTTTCCTACTTCCCTTTTCTCCTTTACATGATCCCAGCTATTCTTTCCTTTTGAGCAGTTTCTTTCCCTTTCACAATGTCTACTGTACCTTCAATCTATAATTATTTACTCAATTAGAATATTCTTTTAGAGTAAAAATGAATGAAGCTGGAGGGAACTTTCTAGCAACAAATCCATAGTGAGTGAAACTTTAGATGTAGTTTTCAAGAAGGAGGGAAGTAGCAATGAAGAAAAGCCAGTGATTAAGGAAAGAAATAACGGAACGGTGAACATTTGGGCAAATATAAATTAGTACTAACAGCATAGTTTAACTATATGTAGAATTAAAACATGACAATAATAACAGATGTGTTAGAGGAAAGAGTTAATGGTGTTAGGGTAGTTCAGGGTCCCTAATGGAAAGGGATAAAAAATGATTCATTTCTGCAAGAAAATAAAATAAGTGTAAGTGGTAACATGAAATTAAACTATACAAAGTACACAAAGAGAAAATGGATGTGCTACAAGGAAAAATGGATAAAGCCAGTTACAGTGAGTAACTCTTATAAAAAGCAAGCCAAACATGCAACAAATAAGGATATAAACAGACACAGTGGAGTGTACTTTTAGCTCAAGAACTTAGGAGGCTGAGACAGGAGGTTCCTCTGAATCCAGGAGTTTGAAACTAGCTTGGGTAACATGATGAGAACACAACTGAAACCTCCCAAAAAACAACAACAACAACAACAACAAAAATCAAGATATAAAAAATTTGAACAACATTATTAATGACATAATGGATGGAGATATATAACATTCTGCTCAACCATTTCACAATGCCCATGATTTTCAATAGTGCACACAGTATTTACGAAGATTGACCATGCCCTGGACCATGAATCAGATTTCAATGAATTTCAAGAATATTTTCTGCTGCCAGGGAATTAGCTCAGCAGCACAGCACCTGCCCGGCAAGTGTGAGGCCCTGAGTTCAAGCCCCTGTACTGACAAAAGAGAGAGAAAAAGGATGATTTCAGAACAAACCCAATTAAAAAACTAGGATGAAACTGTAAAAAGACATAAAATAATTTGAAAATTCCACGTATTATATAATTAAAATATACTTGTAACAATCTATGCATTAAAGAAATTACATTGAAATTTAGGATAAACACTTTGATCACACAATACAAATGAGAAACTTTCAGTAAAAAGAGTGCTGGTAGCACAAATACTTCAAAATAAAAATTACAAAAGCTGAAATTAATGAGCTTAGTATCTAGCTTATAAATTTAGAAGAATAGCAAAACAAATCCAAAATAGTAGATAGCAGAAAATAACAAATATACATAAGAGCAGAAATTAATAACACAAAAAGTGCAAAGACCAATTAGAAAAAAGTAAAGAAGATATGGTGACATGTTAAGAAGATGAGTCACATTTTGGGCCAGCAAGATAGCTCAGCAGACTAAGTGCCTGCTTTGGCAAGTGCAGAGACCAGGGTTTGATCCCTGGCCTACGTGCTATGCTGGTCCTGCCCCTGGGCACACTGAGCTGATGACGGAGTCTGAACATGGTGGCACACACCTGTAATCCCAGCACTGGGGAGGCTGAAAACAAGAGGATCACTACGAATTCTATTTGTGTAGTGAGACCTTGTACCAAATACACAAATGAAAACAAAAAAAAAGAAGAAAGCACATTTTATAAATTATGCAGATGCTGTATTAAAAACACATTAAGAAAATAGGGCTGTCCAGATAGCTCAGCAGATTAAAGCACCTATTTAGGCAGAGGCAGGGACAGGAGTTCGATCCTTGGCATGGGGTGCCAGCCCCGTCCCCACCTGCATGCTGAGACCTAGTGATGGAGACTGGGCGTGGTGGTGCACGCCGGTAATCCTAGCACTTGAGAGGCTGAAAACAGGAGAATCACCATGAGTCCCCTGTGTAGTGAGACCCTATACTAAAATATATATTTTAAAAATTAAGAAAATATCAGTTTTAAAAAACAGTAAGGATGAGCAGGTATATTCTTGAAAAAACACATATCCGACACAGATCCAAAGAGAAATAGAACAAAATAAACCATAATTTAAAAATTTTCCCT
>PVKN010004134.1:0-34537 GCA_004027915.1 Capromys pilorides
ATTTTCTACCTGAAATTTTTCTATATTAAGCTAGATGTGCAATTGTATTTTTGTAGATGACAACGCTAATCCCTTTTGATCAAGGCCATAATGGTACTGGCTAGGACAGGAGTGGTAAGCAGGGAGCAAAGAGGCTCCTGAGGACTGGAGACGTTTTAGTTCTTCACGTTGTGCTGACGTGCACATGTGCTGAGCCATGAACACTGTCCCGGGGTGTACTGGGAGGCATGCACTTTGCTGGGTGTATGCTATACTTTAGTTTGCTGCAAGTAATAACACTATGAGTGAGTAGAGAACTTGCGTACTTTTGATGTTTTTTATTTTTTCAGGATTGGGGATTAAACCCAGGACCATTTTACTGGGCTCCAGCTCTAATTCTATTTTTTTATTTTTTTACTTTGAGACAGGGTCTTGCTAAGTTGCTAAGTTGCCCAATGGGGGTTCAAACTTGTGATCTTCCAGCCTCAACTCCCGCAGAGTGCTGGGATCATAGACATGGATCCCCATACTGAGCTCTTGTCAAATAAAAATTAAAATTAAAAAAACGTACCCAAGTTGTTCAAGGAGGTTACACCTGGAATCAATAGCTTAAACATCCTCAGAAGCAAGCGGCAGACATAATGAAAGTGAAGGGTGGCCACAGTCAAGTCAGGGACACCTACGTACTAGGGGTGGTCCCTGAGTTAGGTCTCCATGGAGACCTCACTTGTCACCCTGTTGGAATGTGGGAATATTTGGAAGCAAGAGGTTCACATGGTATAAGGAATCTCAAAATTTTTACATGTCAGCAACCAATAAAAAAAAAAATTATATAATGTAGTGGCCAAGTAAAAGATGTGTGTAAGCTGAAGTCCAGCTATTGACTGTGGCTTTATGACCATCACAGTAAACTGAAGTAAAGCAAAATGTGTTGTCATCTTCAGCCATGCTGTGCAGTAAACACTGCAAGTTTTTCAGTAAACAGTCTAAGCTTTAAAAAGCCTAATGCCAGACGCCCTTACCCAGTATCTCCCAGCGAAGTCATGGACCACGGGCAGTGCCCTCCCCTGACACAGTACCTGAGGCCCTGCCTCGCTGATGCTCTCACTCAGAACCAGGGGCAGCGAACGCTGCCGTCACCCTTCAGATGGCCACGACATGGCTGTTCCCTCGCTGACATTGACTTTTGGCTGCTGAACAGGCACAGCACCTCACCTTCTCGGAGACGGTGCCCCTGCCTGAGACAGCAGGATCCCCACAGCCACTGGCAAGGCTTAGTGAGGCCCAGCCCCGACGAGGAAAACGCTTTCTCTGGGGTTCTGCCCCCACCCCCTGAGGTAAAAAGAGGCTAGACTGGGGTGGACCTTGTCTCTCAGTCTTAACCCCGGTCCTGCATACTTCAGTCCGGCTTAGGTTTTTCCTACACCCTCAGTCTCAGTAACTCCCTTGCATGGAGGCATCTGCTTCCCAGGCTCCACTTCTGGGTAATCTATCCTGAGACAAAAGGTTTAGGAGGAGTTGTTGGAGAAAACAAGCCTCAGACTCAACTCTCTATGTTTGGATGATCCCAGGGCAAACACTTAACCTTTCTTTCTTTTTTTTTTTTTTTCCTTCTTGAGACAGTCTCACTATGCAGTTCAGGCTGGCCTTGAGCTCACTTTTGTAGCCCAGGCTGGTCTCAAACTTGCACGGATCCTCCTGCCTCAGCTTCCCAAGTGCTGGGACTACAAGCATGAGCCACTAAGCTCTGCAAACACTTAACCTTTCTGATTCCAATTTCCTTATAAGTTCGTTGTATTGCTTTTCGCAGGCGGCATGGCAGAGAAGCAGAAATAGAGGGGAGGGAGTAGGCAGTGGGGTGGAGAGGAGCCTATATCAACTCTGAAAGTCTAGAGAGGATAGCAGGCAGAGAGCCAGGGCATCCTCTGACAGTGAGACACAAGGCTGAGACTTTAGGCACTTTTGCTAGGGGTGGAGTTTGAGGGCAGGGTTTGTGACACACAGGAGCCGATTGGAGGCTCCCTTGTGTGGGTGGGAAAGGTAAAAGGAACTTTTATCCAGGGCTGGAGTGGGGAAGAAGAAGGAAGTGATCGCTGGGAATAGAAACTGCTCCGTTGGGATTCAGCCATGTTCAGAAATTTCTACTCAGGTCGGAACCTATCAGAACTCGAGACCTGGTACTTTTTATGCCACTGAGCTATCTCCCTGGCTCTTTTAATTTTTATTGATAAGAACACATCTCACTTTTTCCCTATTAACTAAAGTATAAGACAATGATGCTTTGTTACTTAGAATTTTATTTATACTTATTGAAAGCTCTTTTAGACTTTTTTCGTTTTTGTTTTGGTGAGACTGTGGTTCAAATTCATGACCTTGCACTTGCCAGGCAGGCACTTGTGCCACGGAGCTATCTCCCCAGCACCTTTTGGACTGTTTTTTAACATTTTGTTTTGAAATTTTTTGCTCCAACAGAAAAGATAAAACAATTTTGCACCCGCATATCTGAAACTTTAAAAATTGAAATTACTTTTCTGTATGGTGTGAGGTAAGGCACAGGATTTTTTTTCTTACAGGTATTCATTATGATAGTTCCATTTGTTGAAAGATTTGCTTTTATCTACTGGCCTATTTTATAAATTTGTTTAGAAACACTTAATCATGTATTGCTCTTGCACACATGTAAAATAAAAATATAAAAGGATCAAAAGCCAAATGTTCAATCCGCTCTTGCTCTCGCCCTCACCCTCACCCTGGCCCTTTATTTGTCTTTCTCTAAGGGATAACACAGCAAGTTTCTCACCAGGTGCCAGCCCTTCCACCTTGGACTTCGCAGTTGCCGCCTGCCCCCATGTAGGACTTCACAGTCCCGTAGTGTGACTCAGTACATTTCCTCTTTATGTAAATTACCCAGCCTTGGATATTCTGAGGTAGCAGCACTAAATGGGATAAGACATTGACCCAAACATGGAAAGGTAGCATTTACCAGCTTTCTAGTCAGGAATTAGAACTAAACACAAATATGTCAGCAGTGACAACAACAATCTTCCTGGCAATGCTTTTAGGACACCATTAGCTACTGCTTTTTCTAAATGTCAAAACACTGCCGCCCTGCCCGGTCTCCCTGGGGTGTGCTGAGACTGCGATTGAGACTGGGCACGGTGGTGCATACCTATAATCCCAGCACTTGGGAGGCTGAAAACAAGAGGATCACTACTGAGTCCAATCTGTGTAGTGAGACCCTGTAGACCTTGTAGACAAGGTGCCTGCTAGGCACACTTCAATAAATATTTCTTAAATAAATAAGTTGGCTTTTTTATTCTAAAAATCTTTTGACTGTTTCTCTGGTAGTTCTGGGTTTGTAAAAACATACTGTTACTATGTCTGCCAAGTCTCAAAGTGCGTGCTTAAAATGATAGAACTACATTTTGGGATGCCTACACTACCACATTATTCATTTTCTTTTATTTTGCTAAAGTAAACCTCAAGTGATGAAAATTATGTGCTAAGTAAAGTTATTTTCTACAAAAATCAAAACATGATGTAAAGGTAGGTATGGCCTTGAAGGCAGGCTTTTATGTTTCAGCTAAAGTATTGGCACTGTAAGTTCTTATAATTCTTATTATTCTTGCTGTTGAGAGCAATATTCCAAGTGTGTGAGGTGTATTAAATGTACTTTAGAAAACTTTGAGCTGTGTGTGGTGGCACACACCTGTAATCCCAGCACTTGGGAGGCTGAGGCAGGAGGATCAGTGTGAGTTCGAGACCAGCCTGGGCTGCAAAAGTGAGCTCAAGGCCAGCCTGAACTGCATGGCGAGACCCTGTCTCAAAAAAAAAAAAAAGAAAGAAAAAGAAAAAGAAAACTTTGGCCAGTGGGATAGCTCAGCAGACTAATTGCCTGCTTAGGCAAACGTGAGGGACCTGGGTTCAATCCCCAGTACCACACTGAGCCGGCCACCAAGTCTGGATGTGGTGGTGCACACCTGTAATATCAGTGCTGGGGAGGTTGAAAACAGGAGGATCACTGCGAGTCCAAGCTGCATAGTGAGACCCTGTACCAAATGCATTGAAAAAAGTAATTAATTAAAACCTTATTTTCAGTCTCATACTTATATATACTTTTTTTTTTCTGGAGGTTATGAGTAGGATATATTTATTAGGGGAAAGAAAACTCCTGTCAGGAGAGAGACAGGAGGGGGGCCCTGAGTGGGTGGTCCCCCATACTTATATATACTTATACTAAGTTTAAATGTATTTAGTCTATCATTTACTACTCTAACTTCAGCAGATTTGAAGAAGGATAGCACAGAATTTAAACCAGTATGTCCATCAACACCACTAAATAAACTGGGCGCAGTAGCACAATTCTGTAATTTGAGCCAGTTGGGACAATGAGGCAGGAAGATCACAAGACAGAGGCTGACTGGTCAACTCAGTGAGACTCCATCTTGGAGGAGAAGTGTCTATTAAACGTTCTATGTTGATATTTACCCGGGCCTATGACCTAGCGTCAAGTTAGCTATAATAAAAGTGATTGATAGGTTTTCCTATTATATAGCTTATGAAGTAACTTTATTTGAATACTGATAATTCCATTCATATTTATGGCAGACTTTCCCAAAATGCCTGTGTTTTGTTCTGTGGCCAGCTCAGCTCACCCTGGGGGGCAGGGCTGGCAAGGTAGGTAGTGCCTGGGATTGAACAAGCCTGCCTAAGGAGGCACTTTAGACCACTCAGCTATCTCGCTGAACTCCCTTACCTGGGTGTTTAAAGAAGAAATGACCTTGTCAGTTTCCTAGTTTGGTGACCCTATTGTAGTTGAGGTTCTCTGGACTGTTTTACGAACCTCTTTTGAGACTCTAATCATTTCAAAATAAAAAGTTAAAAAAAGATGAAATAACCTTTTGGATCATTGGGTCTTGGAATTGACTGGGAAGCAATTCATAGCCCATTATCAAATAAAAGGAAGCTGGATGCTGGGTAAGTGCCTTTTACAGAAAGCCTTATTTATTTATTTATTCATTTATTTATTTATTTATTTTTGCAATACCAAGGATTGAACTCAGGACCCCGCACTTGCCAGGCAAGCATATCTATTCTACTGAGCTATCTCTCTGGCCCTGGGTAAATTCCTTTTAATTGATGCTATTGTGCGTATGTGTGCATCTATGCCTGCACATAAAATATATTTATTTAAAGATTTAAAAATTCATTTTAAAAATCTTGCTTCAGTTTAAGAAATTGATAATTATTTCTGGAGAGTATAACAGGAAATACTTTTAATGTCTTATATTGTTTGCCAACTCAGTGTTACAAAATGACTTGTATTGCTTTTATAATTTTAAACTGTCACAGTAATATTTTTTTAAACAGTTACAAAACTCATGCTACTCAGTGAAAACATTTATGAGTGTTCTTTTACATCAGAAGAAAATCTTATTCCATTTTCAGTAGATTTGAAATTTATGTTTTGAGAATCTGTCATCTTGGGAATAAATTTATAGGTCAAAGCTACTACTCTGCTAAATAAAAGTGAGCTACACTAAAAATGAGCAGTGTTAAAACTGAATCTTATCACACATTTCCTCAAGGATTCTAGGCTTTTTCATAAAAGATTAGGTGTTTATTATAATTATATGAAGTATTGCTTTTATGTTTTTAAGATCAAATGCATCATTCTCCAGCCACAGGCAAGTCATACACTATAAATAAGTTTATCTTTCTAGTACGTGATATTACTATGAATAATGAAAGATCCTAATACTTTTCACAGCAAGAAAGATCACATTTTCTAAACTGATTTTTCAGTAGCTGAACCCTTTCAGTAAAAAGACTCTGCAATCATTTCTGGCTTCGGGTTGTAATCATCACCTCCCTCATCTTCGCCTAGCAGTGTCTTCCTATAAGTCCTTTGTTCAACTGGACATAAAGTTTTCATACCAACTTATTTTTCTTTTCATACCATGCTAGTGGCCACTTTCTGACTAGTGAAGAGGCTTAAGAAAAATTCAGTAGCTAGAGTGAAGTCACTAAGAGTTGGCTTGATAAATACATCTCATTGCGAGCCAGACATGGTAGCATGCGCCTATAATCCGAGCTACTGGGGAAGCTGAGACAGAAGCGTTACAGGCTAGCCTGGACAACTCAGCAAGGCCCCATTTTTACATTAAAAAGAAAAATTAAATGTAGTTTCAGTAGCAAGACACTTAGAACCTGGGGTGACATGCACTGTAAGTAAGACTGCTGGGTAATTTATCCTGGTGGGGGACCTTGGAGAGCCCAGAGGGACACAATTAATATAACATCTAGGCAAGATATATAAAACAAACTTGTGCCTCGGTCTAATTAAAACTGGTAATGATGCATTATGAGAACAAAAAGAAAAGAGGTGACTGGAAAAATAAAATAACTAAAATAAAGTTTACTACTCATTTCAGGTCCCCTAGCACTTTAAAAAATTTGCTTTTAATAATTATGTACAGTTAAGCTATGTAACTTGTATAGAACCTTGATTCAAATATGTATTGCATGAAAGACACTTTTAAAGGCCAGGCTGCCCAATGTAACTTCTGAAAGTGGAGCAGGCGCTTGGGTACATGAGAAGGTGAAAGATAATTTGCTCCAAGAACAAGTATGCTATAGGTCTATTCATTTACTATCAAAAGTTAATAAACCAGCTCTCATGGAGTAATTATTTGAAAGCTCTCATCCAAATCTCTCTCTTTTGATCTGCTGTGACTCCCAGGACTGTTAAAAGCTTTAATCCTACCCCCAACCAATAATTATATATGCTTGTTTGGCTTAAGGAGTACATTAACTGTGCATATAGTTTTCCCCAAAGATCTATATGACAAGCAATTCTATTTTGCACTTTTTTCAGAATAGCAATAAATAGCACAAGATATGAGAAACATACCTGCTCCTGTCTAAAATGTTGAACTACTTTAAGCATACTTGCTTAGGTATTTCCAGTTCAGAAAGCAGAAGTTTTTCTAGGGTAACTTGACTAGACGCCTATAAAATAAACTTTCTGAATGCATTTTCAAACATTGTGGTTGTCGACACATTTATTTGTTTTCGAAAGTCAGCTGCCTGGGGTCAGGCAGGCACCTAGGCCCTGTGTACAGAGGCACTCGGGGAGCAAAGTCTTGTTTGCCTTCCAAGTGAGCCACTCCATCAGGGGAGGGTGGAAATGACCGCTGCATGTGTGCTGCAGACACCCGAGCACTAGATGCACTATGGAAAGCACCTAGATGCAAGCTACATGTGATTTGGATAAATATGAGCCATGCCTGGGCTGAATGCTGGACCCGAACTTCTGTCAAAGAAGGAGTACTGGGTTCAGATCCCACCTTTGTGCACCCACTCAACCAGCTCATTCTTATACCTGTGAATTGAGGCATTTTGTTGTGTTTTACTCTTGTGCAGGGTCTCATGCAACTGACTCAGTGATGGTCTCAACTAATTCTACCCTGCCCTATAATCTAGAAACAATGTGTCCCTGGTAGCGGCCCATAGGAGCAACTATTTTTTTTTGCAAATAATCTTTCAAGGTTAATAAGATAACAAAGATGTTATGCTAAAGAGGGCAGCAGAAAATGACAAGAGAGAATGATATGTCCCTCTGGATATGCAGGGCTCTGCCCTGGCCATCAAATCTACAGAACTGGCCTTCCTTGGGATACTTCAAAGCAGAAAGGTTCAAGGTACTACTGTAAGACCTTGGCACCATCTCATTTTCCAACAAATAATGATTGCTATCATCCAAATCATAATTACCACTAATAGTCATAAGTTTAAGAAAGTAGACCTAGAGTTTATGGGATCAGAAGTTTTACCACTTTGAGGGAGCTCTTTAGGAAAAATAATTCACACTTACAAAATGAGGCAAGGGGTGAATAGACAGCTTAGCAGACTAAAGTGCCTGCTTAAGCAGACGCAGGGGCCAGTGGTTTGGGCCTGCTGGGCCTGCCCCGGGGCACTGAAACTGTGATTGAGAATGGATGTGGTGGCACACACCTGGAATCCTAGTTCTTGGGAGGCTGAAAATAGGAGGATCACTGCAAGTCAGATCAGTATAGTGAGACCCTGGAGACCCTGTACTTAATGCATAAAATGAGGCAAAACGTTCAAAGACATTGTAAGAGGCCTCACAGGGCTTTTGAAAGGGGCTTGCCTTGTGAGGCTAGAGCATAATAACCACTGGCTTTCCCATGTTCCCCTCATATCACACATGCAATAATACTTCTTGTTGCACAGAACAAGGTGAAAATAATACCCACATTACTGTCCCAGACCCCTGCTGAGTACTTTGCATGTGTGAACTCTGTTGGCACACAAGCATAGTAGGAGATCAAGATGAGGAAAAACGAATGCTGTTGCACAGTGATATCTGGTGAATGCTGTTACTTGGTGACTAGTGACTACTCTCTGTGCTTCCCAATATTGATCAATAGAATTCTTACAATAGCCCTAGAAGGTAAATTTTCTTAGTAAAGTCTTGGTTTACAGTTGAAGAATTCAAGACACAGAAGTTAACTCAATTGTTGGTGGTCACACAGCCAGCAGTAGCACAATTTAAAGCCAGGAGGGCTAGCTTTTAAACCTGGGCTCCTGCCACATCTGCTTCCAGATAAGGCCATAGACAGTCATTGGCTAGCAGTATTATTTAAAGGTCAACTTTTATTCATGCTTGAAGTTGGTACAAACTTCTCTTGCTTTAGCTTATGGTGTATAGTTCTTAGGTATCTCAAAATTGGCCCCTTGCTAGCAGGAGAGGCAAATGCCCACCCCCCAGCCCAGACTTATTAGGACCCAGACTAAGTTAAAAGAAACATAAGAGAAAAGAAAGAACTGAGGCAAAGTCACTCTAATAACCTACTAGGAGAAAGGAAAACATAGTGTCTCTGTACCCCACCCCAAGTTTTTTTGCTTTGTTTTGTTTTTTGTTTTTAATGTATTTAGTACAGGATCTGTAGGGGCTCACTACACAAATCAGACTTCAGTGATTCTCCTGTTTTCAACCTCCCAAGCACTGGGATTACAGGCCTACACCACCACACCCAGTCTTAATCTCAGTTTCAGTTTGTTCCAGGAGTGGGGCTGGTATGGCAGGCCAGGGATTGAACACCCAGCCCCTGCGTCTGCCTAAGCAGGTGCTTTAATACACTGAGCCTAGCTGGCAGGCCCTTTCTCACCCTAAGTTTAAAAGATAGTGATGCCAGGGCTTAGAGGGAATTAGTTGCATTGCCCAGGACCACAGCCAGGCCAGTAAGGCAAGCTTTCTTCCCATGAAGCTGCTTGACACAAATGTAGCAGAAAAAGGAATTCAAATAGATTTTTGTTATTCTACACACACACATACACACACACACACAGAGACCTTGCTGTAATAATATTAAGGAACTTGAATTCAAAGAATAAAGCCCCCCCTCAAACAAATGTCATCCACTTCTTTACAGCCTTGAGAATTTAACCTCTCTGAGTCTTCCTGCTTTCCCACTGTGCTTAAGTCAGGACAATCCCCCTGGGCTGGTTGGCATCATTTGCCCCTCTAGATCTCATCTCTCCCCTCCCACCGTGCTCTGGGTATCAGGCGATCCTGCATAGGCTGCCAGAGATTGCTCGGCCAGTGAGGAGCCCGGCAGGGACCTGGAGGGCCTGGTGTCTCTTCTGCCTTGCTAGGCTGACTGCTTCTGGCTTTGTCAATAGCACTCATTACCTGCACCACTATAATCTGTCTGTCCTCTCTCCTCTAGGCACAGAAGCTGGAGCAGCTCCTACCTGGTGGTGACCTAGGTCACTGTGTCCTCTAATGTGATCTCTACTCTTCTCATATTTCCTAAATAGGCTCTTTATTAAATTCTTTGCAAATTACCAAATTTGAGTGTGCCACCAGCTTCAGACAGGATCCCTAACTGAGACAGATAGTTTACTAACTAAAGTATTGGAAAAATTAGAGAGAAAGGAAACTTGGAAGGTTAGCCCCTCTACTACACTGAAGTGAGCCATCTGAGCTTTGGATGGGAAACAGGAAAAGGAGAAAAGTGCACATCTGCCAACACCTCCTGCCCTGCAGCCTGTATTTCCCAAAGGCACTATCACTAAGTCCCCAAGCCAACAGAAGCAGCACATCTCTGCCAGTGAGGAACAGGACCTCCAGGAAAGGGATTAATCTTAGAACTAAAACTGATTAAAAAGATCCTACTTGGGGCTGGGGAGATAGCTCTGTGGCACAAGTGCCTGCCTGGCAAATGCAAGGTCATGAGTTCAAGCCCTGGTCCCACCAAAAAAAAAAAAACATAAAAAGATTCTACTTGAATGCCAACAACTGTAGCTATTAAACTCTGCAAGATGACAGCCCTGGGCTGGCCAGATAGCGCAGCGGATTAAAGCACCTGCTTAGGCAGATTCAGGGACCAGGATTTGATTCCTAGTGTGCCATGCTGACCCCACCCCCGGGGTTCACTGAGATGATGATTGAGACCAGGCATGGTGGCACACACCTGGAATCCCAGTGTGTGGGAGGCTGAAAAGCAAGAGATTCACTGCAAGTCTGATCTGTGTAGTGAGACCCTATAAGACCCTGTACTAAATAAATAAGTAAATAAATAAATAAATAAATAAGACTGT
This sequence comes from Capromys pilorides, assembly GCA_004027915.1. NCBI lineage: Eukaryota > Metazoa > Chordata > Mammalia > Rodentia > Capromyidae > Capromys > Capromys pilorides. The sequence goes on from PVKN010004134.1 coordinate 10,609, forward strand.
CTTGAGTTTTTGTGTGTCAATAAGAAAAGAGTAAAAATATTCCTTATTTCATAGTCTTCCCTAAGTTGATGCCCATAAAAATTCAGTGGATACTATTTTTCAGTTAAGGGTTGTGAGAGTTTAAATAGCATGCAAAAGGTAGAAAAAAAAAAATTAATAGTGTTTGCCTGGCTGTCTACTGTCGTGCAGCAAACCACTCCAAAACCAGTGGGGAAAACAAACACATTGTGGTGTGCTTGGAAACTTTAATGATTAAAAATTCAGAAAAGGCATTATATGACCAGTTTGTCTTTCCTCTATAATCCTTTCTGTCAACCAGGAAGACTTGAGGGCTAGAATAACCCAAAAGCATACTCATTCATGTGTCTGGAGCCTGGGCTAAAAGGAATGTCTGGGCTGAGGTAGGATAACCAACCAGAATGTCTGCAGTGGCTTCTACTATCATTTGGATCCCGCCCACAAACACCACAGCTTCCACCAGCAGAAAGCTATGCATTGGATCTAAAATCTCTTCTCACTTGGGAGTCTGAAACAGGAGGATCTCCATGAATTTGAGGCCAGCCTGGGTTACATAGTGAGTTTAAGGCCAGCCTGGACTGCATAGCAAGAACCTGTCTCAACAACAAAACAATAAATAAACAAATAAATAAAATTTATTCTTTAATATTGAATCAGGCTTCCCTCTATACCAGTTGGGTAGGCAAAAGGAGGTAAAAATATACCTGTGCCACTGCCTTGAACAAATCAATGCCTAGCAATAGAGCTAGACATGGAGGTGGGATCAAACCCATCCTCCTTGAAGGTGTGGTAGGTATTGGAGAGGCAACTTTATTGCTTACCACACTGATCTTTCATATGCAAATTCACCTGTCAGGACAAAGTTTGAGTAGATCTGAGTGACTATGGCGTAGTTGCACAGTCCTGTGAGGCGGCTCATTTGAGCCAAATTCAGGGAGACAACCAAGGCCCTGTTCATTTAGTCTTCTGTCTCTGACTCTGCCATAGTTCACTAATCCTAGAGACCACCTAGTTCCTATAGATTTAAATTCTCTGGTTTTGAGTTTCAACATTTGTCACAATCCATTTTAAGAAATATGACTCTTTCCCAAGAAAAAAAAAAAAGAACGGGTGGGTCTGAATTGGAAAGTCCAGGACTGGGGTGATGATGGACATTTGGAGGATCACAAACTCTTTCCTATGAAGCAAAACTCGAGGGGATAAAGCAAAGGAGTCCCTTCCCCCAGCAAAGGGCCCTAGCCATAAAAGCACAATTGTTCCACAGTGGCTTTTAATTATTTCCCTCTGATACTATCTGGTGAAAGAAAATAGGAGCCCCTCCCCCCTCCTCTGTGGGCTCCAAGGTGCTTTTCACTTTAGTTGCTCACAGCAGGAGCAAAGCATAAATTGAGTAGCCCAGAAAGCTGAGCCCTTAAGCAAAGTTGAAAACTTCCTGGGATTAAGACATCAAATCAGTAACAAATGGACACCAAGGTAAGCATCTGGAACCCCAATGTTTATTGTTGCCTTTCCCTAACTTCAAAAAGTGGCTTGGAAGAAAGAGAAGTCCAGGATGACACCTAGGGGTGTGACTCTGAAGACACACCAGGTGGGAAAATAACAATAGTTTCCCCATCAACTCCCGCGAAGAGTTAAGTGGGACCTTGAGGACTGGTTTTTGCTTGCAGCATTTACCTTCCTTAAGCCTAAATCAAAATTTAGTGCAATAACTTTCTTGGAATTCAGCATCCACTGGCTACCCCACTTTTTGAGAAAAATAGGAAGACCAGGAGAGAGAAAACGAGTGGGGAATGTGGGAAACGAAGGTTCTTAGTCCAGCTTCTCAAATTTTGCTGCCTGTTACAATTACATACAGAGCTCTCAAAAAGCCCGGTATCCCACAAATATAAAATAAAATAAAATCAATCAATCAGAGTTCCTGGCTAGAGTCCTGGCATCTCAGTAGTTTTAAAACTCCCCAGTAACTCCAATATACACCCTTACCAAAGAGTTTCATTGAGGTGCAGATTTTAAAATGTTCAACTAGTCCTGGCTGGGGCCACAGGGCATGTAAATTTTAGCATGCCCCAACCTGACCCTGGTCTGACCCATAGCACTGTCCTATGGAACACTCTTCCATTAGCAAATAAATTATTCAGCATTTTTTTTTTCACATCAGAAGGGAATGGATCCACAGAAAAATCACGTATTACAGAAAATAGCTTCTCAGATAATACAGAGCACCTCTCTGAAGAGGTTTTTCTTTGATGTTAAGATAAACTGCTGACATCTTACCATGATGTACAAATTATTACCTCAGAAACTTTTTATAAAACACTGAAAAGTCATGGTCTCTGGCGTGAGGCTTGGACGTGGGTATTTTTCCAAGCACCCCAGGTGGTGTTCATGTCATGTGCAGCCATGGCTGAAGAGCCCAGTTGTAAGGTCTCTGGGTCCTGTTGTTTCCATGGCAACAGTGCCCCCACTTGATTTGAATGCCTTGACCACTGTTGATTGGAATAAATAGCAAGCGGTGGGTTAATGCTATAACACTGAGTCCCTTCCCTGGGAATGAGGTGTGAGGTGCAGGTTCCAGCTCAGTTTGCCTGTCCTTGTTTAACCCAGAAGTATGTAGTGGAGGAAACTGTTGACCCTCTAGTACAGCAGAAATAGAGAGGCATGGTTTTCTGTTGGAACCTAGGGAAGAGGCAGAGCAATACAGAGTCGGCTCTCTTGGCCTCCAAGCTTGAGGTCCTACATGACAGATGGAGCAAGAACCCTGGTAACCATGACCTTTATTTCTAAAAGATAGAAAGCTTCATGAGCTCTCTCAGCAAACTTTTTTTCTTAATGTATTTGTTTGTTGCAGGGTCTCACTACACAGCTCAGACTCATAGTGACCCTCCTGTTTTCAGCTCCGCCAGTGCTGGGATTACAGGCTACACCATTACACCCGCACTCTGTGGCTGGCTCAGCCAGTTTAGGGGGCGGGACCGGTGGGGCCTATGAAGCCACCCACGCTGCACTTGCCTAAACTTGCCTAAGCTTGCCTAAGCAGGTGTTTTAGTACGCTGAGCTATCTCACCAGCTGCCTGGAAGTTCATGGCCAACAAACCTTAGTCAAATCGTGTAGGAGGAACCAATAAAAGTCAGATTAGGGGCCGACGAGATGGTTCAGTGGTCTAAAGCGCCTGCTTAGGAGGGCTCAGGCGACTGCGGGGACTGCAGTTCGATCCCCGGCACCACATGCTGCGCCAGCGCCACCACCAGGGCAGGCTGAGCCAGCCACAAAATGAATAAATAAAGAAACAAACAAACACAACAAGCAAACAAATAAATAAATAAATAAAATTTTAAAAAAAAGTCAGATTAAACACAGCACTTCTGCATCACCAGCTGCTAATACCCTTCCTCTTCTGTATTCTTCCTCTAACAGTTGTGAAAAATAAGAAGATATTTTGTAAGTTTCAAGAAGAAAGGTATCCAAACTGGTTCTATTTGTAGAGGAATCATCAGCCTTGAATTTCTGCAGCTGTGACTTTTAAATCTAGGTCCTCTGTTGATTCTGGGTGTATAATTGCTTGTCTTGTCCTTTTTTTCTATGCAACATGGAAATAATAGTACCAATCTGATAGGATTGCTCTGAAGAGCAACTAATAAAAAAGGGTTATGAATCATGATACAGATGTTGTGGAAATGTCTCTTATGAATGAGTCACTTTCTAGAAGAGGTATTGTAGAACAACAAGAGAGGCCTCTGGAGAAGATGTGTTGACATTCCGGACTCTTCACCCATCCTGTCCTTAATGGCTCAGAGCCTCTGATTCGTCACTGCAGATATTGGCCAAGAATACCCACTTTGCAGAACTGGGAAGATTGTATGAGATGATGCATGAATACACAAGGTCTATCGTGTGTGTTCAAAGCTATGTTTCCCTTCCCTTCATGACCTCACTCTTTATAAAAAGTGGATTTGTGAGACTATATTCTTTGCTACAATATTGCTATTACAAAGACTAGTCTTCCTACTTAAATAGCAATGTCTAAAGTCAGGCAAAGGTTTAGATCTTTCTCATGGAACAACCTTAAATAGGGAACCCAAGCTGGTAGGATGTTCTGCAGCATTGGACACCAAGTCCTTCCCTCCCGTGGCCACCACCCTCACTATATGGCTTCCATCTTGTGGTTTCAGGTGGGAACTTCCATCCTGAGGAGAGAAAGAAGGTTGTGACAATGGAATATAGTTGTCCCCGTCGTGAAAGTCTACTCTATGACAAGTTTCATTATTCAGCTAAATCCAAGGTACAATTCAAGTCTGAAGCCTCAGTTTTGGTTGAAATTTCAGTGCTAACACTATGTGCCTCTGTTTCCTGATAGTTCATGAAGTTATTTAAAACGTGAAAAAAAAAAATATATATATATATATATATATATTACTCTTACTTGTTTAGTCACTTGACAGCTCTAGCAGTGAGGGAGTCTTGGAAATGCCTTTAGGCACATGGCATTGTATTCAGCCGAAATTTTATGCCAATCCCAAAGGAAGAAAGAGTGGACATTTGGAGACAACCAATGTCTCTAAAGGGGCCCAAATAACTGGGAAGACTACTGATGACATGTGACTGCAGTTCCTAGTTTAGGTTTGAAAAGCCTGACATGTTTTCCTTGTATGATGTGCACCATTCCTAAAATTGGGGAAGAGCAGAGGCCCTGATGTGAGGAGTCCTGTCTCAGGCATTCACAGTAGCTGTAGAGGACCCGCCATATTCTGGTTTGGTGAACAGTGCTACTTCTTTTCACCTATTCTCCTCCTAGGTCTTGCTACGTGCCTCCTATCTGCCAGGAATTGTGAACACTGGCTGACTGGCTACATGACCTCTGTTTTTTCCAACAGTGCATAACTTTCTCTATTTGCCATATACCTCAAGAATCTCACAAGCACGCTCCAGGAGCCCCCACTCAGAAAGACACAGAGGTAATTAAGGGAGGTCCCTGGTGCCCTCTCCATTAGCCCACATCTGGGTGTGCCGGGAGGTTTGACTGGCTTTTCTGGTTACAGATGCATCATGGGGAGGAACTCAAATGCAGTCTATCATCCAGTAATTGGCCTGATGCTGTAGCAGCTCTTGCTGGCCAGGCCCAGGATTCCTCCTCCAGTCCCAAAGCAAGCCCATGCTGGGATTGAAGGAATGAATGGCTTGGCATGAATTTGAACCTCAGTATTAAAAAAGGAAGAAATACTTCCTGATACTGTAAACAAGTGGAGGATAAAACTTCTAGAACAACCTTATGATAAATCCATTTTACCTTACTGTGTCTTATTTTTTTTTTTTTTTACAAATTTAGTGTTTTATTACTGTTTTTTAGTGATGACTCTGGATGAAAATCCTGGCCATCTTTGAATTTCTCTGCTCCCTCATCTCTCCCCAAATCGTTAATTGACTCTAAACAAACACTTAAATGTTTATTTGCCCTAGGGCTCAAAAGAACCCTCTAATTAATTCTTTGTAAAGAAAAAAATACTTGGTAAGCAGATAAGCACTCCATAAATTGTTTGCTTCATGCATTCCTGTTGGAGAGTGCCTTCAGGTGAGGCACGTTGTGAGTGTAATTATTCTACCTTACCTCTCTGCTGCCCAATTTTTTGCTGCTCCTGATTGCGTTGTGGAAGTGTTCTGGCATTTGTTCAGGTGCAGTCAGCTTTGGAAGGACAGGTCTTGGCTCATCCAGCACCTTGGGCAGAAAAATTTGCATGAGGGCACGAAGACCACAAGCGAGCAAAAGGTGAAGGCATCAGGGCCTTTTGATTCTCTTCTATGTTGTGTCTTTTTAAAAGAGCCTACAATTCTTGCCAGTGCTACAAATAAAATCTTATAGGGTTTGGCACATTGAACCTCTACAAGGAACTATTAACAGATACACGGTACTTTTTAGCAGCCCCTGCCTCCCACTTCCAACACCACTCTCTGGCACTTCTAACGGAGGCTGAAGCTAGGGCCTGTCTCACTTGGGGCACATCCTCGAAGCAGCTCACTCACAGACCTGCCTTCTCGTGATGTATGCCTCTGCTTCCTTGTTTGAGTGTGATCATGGGCCCTGTAAGATGTGCTTCAGGAAAACTTGCCCTTCCTTGAACATACCTGAATTATTTTCTGCTCTGCAACCTGGCATAGGGATCAGCAAGGCTGCCTTATGGGAGAAAGCTCACCTGAGCCCTCCCTTCTCGTATTGATCTTCATTATTGTAATATAATATATATATACATTATTATATATACATATAATTTTTTACTAGCTTGTCAGAAAAGCTTTAAAAAGCCTGCAGACTAAGAAAACCTCATGTATTTCACTCTTCTAAGATTGTAATGTATTCTGTGCCCCTCCTCATCACAATGAAAGTGAATGTGCTAAGACCCTAAGCTTCACAAAGGTTCATCAGCAGAAATCCTCCAAATCTCTCCCTTTGCCAAGCTTAGCTAAAGTTTATTGAAAGAAAGAAGAAAGAGCAGAAGGGCCTTGTTATGGCCGATGCACTGTGTCAACTTGAGGAGTTTAGAAGGTTAACTAAGTGACTAGAGGGGCGCAGGGTCCTTGCTCCGTAAACATCTTGAGCTCCTGGCAGAGACTGTGTGCTGCGCGTGGAAGGGAGGGGAAGAGGCTTGGCCCCCTCCCCTTTTGCTCTACTGCTGTTGCTCTCTTTGCTGCCTTCAGCGATTGCCCCTGAGATCCATCCCGCCTTGGAGCCAGCTGATTATGGACTGAAACTTTCACAAACTATGAGCTAAATAAACCTGTACTTCCTTAGTTCTCCACCAAGGGATTTTTTTTTAAAGTTTACTTTATTTTCTTAAACCTCATGTATTTGTTTGTGTTATGGCCGGCTCAGCCTTCCCTGGAGGGGGTGGGGGGGGCAGTGCAGCATGTGGTGCCTGGGATCAAGCCGCAATCCCTGTGGTGAGCCTAAAGTTTCTGACACACACACTTTGGACCGCTGAGCCATCTCACCAGCCCCTCCACCAAGCAATTTGTCTCAGCAATGAGAGAAAAGTAACCAAGATAGGCCCCATTATTTTTCACATGGAAAGGGTGGTTTCAAATTACCTTTAACTGCATCTCAAAAATACAGCTGACTAGTCTCCAGTTTGGAGGGATGAATTTCTTCTATCTCCTTGTTCTTTGCTCAGCTAACTTTGAATCACCCTTGAGGACAGCTTTAAAATCTTCTGAAGAAACTGTGCATAAGGCCCAGGCTGACTTGTGCCCCTCCTCCTGTGCTGGGCAGACCTGGGCGCCACCTCTGGCCTGCAAGGGCCCTCCAGTCCCTGGACTTTCATCTACCCACCTGACCAAGTAATCATTTAGGAAAGGGACAGTGTCTTACTGAGCTGTGTATTCCAGTCGTGGAAGGCACCGTGTATTAAATAAATGTGGAGCCCATGAACACAATTAAAAACTTTTGAGGAGTCCATCTTTTTCCTATCTGATCAAGGGGCCTAAGTTTTTGTTTGTTTTAAATGGTGTTGGAGAGCAGATACAGGGCCTCACACATGCTAGGCAAATAATCTATCACTAGGCTCTAACTAGTTTCAGAAAATTTACAAAATGTATTTTCATTTTTAATTGGCACATAGTCATTGCACACACTTGTGCAATACAGTATGATATTTCAGTGTATGTATACAATGTGTAATGCATAGGTGGGCATAACTGGCATATCTATCACCATACATTTATCACTTCTTTGTGCAGGGAATTTCAAAATCCTACTAGATTTTTAAAAATATTCATGTATTTGGTACAGGGTCTCACTATGCAGCTCAGACTCATAGTGATTCTCCTGTTTCATCCTCCTCAGTGCTGGGATTATAGTCCTGGGCCACCACACCAGGTTTCAGTGGCTGCCTCAGTGCAGGGCCAACACAGCATGCAGTACAGGGGACTAAACCTGGGGCCTTGCACTTGCCAGGCAGGTGCTTAGACTGCTGAGCTATCTCCCCCAGCCTTTACTAGCTATTTTGAAATATTCAATTAATTGTTGTCAATGTGTCTGTAGAACATTAGAAATTATTCCTCCTAACTGTACCCCTGCACTCATTAAGCATTTCTTTCTACCCTTCCTCCACACACTCTTCCCAGGTTCCAGTAACAACTATTCCAGTCTCTTTTTCTATGAATCAACTTTTTAGTTTCTGCATATGAGAGAACATGTGCCTGGCTTGTTTCACTTAAAATAATGTCCCCAGTTTGTCCCTGTTGCTGCCAATGACAGAATTTTATTTTTTTTTTATGATGAGTGGGAAATACTCTTTTGTGTATATATACTACATTTTCTTTGTCCATTTATCTGCAGATAGAACCTCAATTGACTCCATACCTTGGCTATAGTGAGTAATGTTGTGATAAACATGTGGGGGTGCTTCTTTGACACACTGATTTCATTGCCTTTGAATGCATACACAGTAGTAAATCGCCGGAAATATGGTCACTCTATTTATAGCTCTTATTGCTTTGAAACGCTGTATTGTTCTCCACAATAGTTGTACTGATTTACATTCCCACCAACAGTGTATGACGATTCCTCTTTCTCAGTTTCCTTACCAGATTTGCTACTTTTTGCCTTTTTTATAATAACCATTCAAGGGGGGTGAGATGAGGTCTCGGTGTGGTTTCTAGTTGCACTCCTCTGATGACTAGCGGTGAGCATGTTTCCCGTATATTTGTTGGCCCAGTGTACGTATATCTCTTTTTGAGAAATGTCTGTCCCAGGCATTTGCCCATTTTAAATAGGATTATTTGGTGGTTTCATTCTGATTTTGCTGCTGTGGGTTTTTTTCAATCACTCGTGTATTCGGAATGTTAATCATCTCTTTTTGGATGAACAGTTTGTAAACATTTTCTCTCACACTGTAAGTTGTTTCTTCACTCTGTTGTTTCCTCTGCTATGTGGAGGCCTGCTTGTCTGACATAATCCTAGTTTTCAAATTTTGCTTTTGTGACCAAATCCAAAATATCTTCGTTCATACCAATGTCCTGAAACATCCCTGCCCCCCCCACTGCATTTTATTCCAGTTCTTTTATAGTTTCAAGTATTACACTGAAGACTTTGACCTATTCTGAGTTCATCTCTATAGATAGTAAGAGACTAATTTTTCTTTCAAATCAGTGACTTAGTAAAATAATTTAAAGTTAAGATGATGCTTGGCAGTTATTGTTATATCTTTTAAGAACCTCTGCTTTTTCTTTCTTTTCTTTTTTCTTTTTGGTCTTTTTGAGACAGGGTTTCAGTATGCAGTTCAGGCTGGCCTTGCGCTCATTTTTGTAGCCCAGGCTGGTCTCAAACTTGCACCGATCCTCCTGCCTCAGCCTCCCAAATGCTGAGAGTATAGGTGTGCGCCACCACGCCCAGCTCTTTTTTTCTTCTTTTTTAAAATATTGATTGAGACAGGGTCTCACTTTGTTGCTAGGTTGATTTTAAACTCCTGAGCTCTAGTAATCCTCCTGCTTCAGCCTCCCAAGCAGCTGGCTCCCTGAACCTTCCTGGTCAAATCTCTCTCTCTCTCTCTCTCTCTCTCTCTCTCTCTCTCTCTCTCTCTCTCTCTCTCTCTCTCTGTCTCGGACCAGAATTTGAACTCATGACCTTGCATTTACCAGGCAGGCACTTGTGCCATGGAGCTATCTCTCCAGCCCCTTCTCTTTTTTTTTAACCTCTCCTAAATACCTTACCTTGATCGTAGCCTCTGCGCAGCCCCCCACCCCACTCCTCTCCCTGGGCTTCGGCACCATCCTACCAGCTGCCCTTGCTATCCCCCACTCCTCTCAGCACTTCCTCCAGCTGACCTGCTCTCAGTGCTTCCCTCTTCAACTAAACCCTGAGGCCTCTGATGCCTCTCAGGATGCTCACAGGGAAACCAGTGATCTGAGAAGGGAGAAGAGTTTCCTCTGCCTGAACCAGTGGGTACTACTGCACTGGTTTCAGGTATTATTTAGCCCATAAAAAGAACATGTGCAGCTTTTAAAATAATAAATCAATTGCAATATCTAAGACCCAGGATTTCTGGTGCTGCACTAGGTCCACACTGCTACATCATGACAGTCAGTGGAGCAGAAGCCAACGTGGTCTCTTGATACATTCCCACGTTCCCCAAGTGTTGCTTGCCTTCTGGAAAGAGGAAGGTGAAACATTTCTTGTTCCTGTATTTTAAACTAAAGCAGAAAATAACAGTGAGATATAGCAGGTCATGTTTTAACAAAAACTGGGATTGAATGTACTTTGTGCATTCAGTGAAAAGCTTGCTGCAAGTTATTATTTAAGCCCAAGTGTGTTTGGTTCGGGAGAACTCAGAAAGCCATTGTGAGACCGATCTGGCCTGTTCACTTACTGCCCTACCTGCCTAACCCTGTGGTCATGTAAGTCTTAAACTACCCATCAAATTCATTAGGCCTCTGGAAACTCAAACAAACCCTATCCTAAAAGTTCGTTGGCCGCTGGATTTGGGCCCTGTGTATGCCTGCTTTCAAATTGAAGGTAGACAGGGTACACTGGAGATTTCCATGACATGAGTAGATGAACACTCTTCTTGTCCAAATGTCTTGGTTTCCTTTTAAGACAAATATTAATAGTAACACAAGGAAAGGCAGGAAGCTCTGGAGTAGATAAGCCACAGAATCCAGTGTGCTTGGAGAATGTGAACTGCATTTGCAATTAGAGAATTATATATAAATATTTTCATTTTTTTTTGTTTCTGAAGCAGTTTCAGACTGACCGAAAACATTGCAAAAATAAGAAAAAGAATTTTTGTGAACTTTTATCCTTATTTTCTAAATGTTAACATCTTAAGAGTACACAAATCAAAATCAAAATCATGACATTAACACTGCTGCAATGTTGTTATTTGTTCTATAAAACTGATTCTGATTTCACCAGTTACCCACTGATGTTTTTTCTGGTGCAGGAAAAACAGGATTTCACGCTTCATTTTGCTGGCAGGTGTGCTTAGTCCTAAAATGAGGAACATTTCCTCGGAGTTCGTCTTCTATGAGCCTGACACTTAGGCAAACGCGCCTCAGTCTTGGTCTGCCCGCTGTCCTCTTGATTACACTAGGTTATGCATTTGGGGAAGAACACCAGGGGAGTGATGCTATGTGTTTCTTGGTGCATCCAACCAAAATTAATTTTGAATTAGAATAACAGTGAAGAGGAGTGTATGGCAGGTGAACCTATAAGAAAGCCCTGTGGCCCTTTCTTTCTCAGATCAGGTGGAAGTCCCAAACTGTACCACTTATTTAAATTATTGGTGAGTTTTGGTCCCCCAGTGGAAGGCTGGGGTCCCATGAATCCTTAAGAGTCCAGTGTCTTTTCACTTTTGTTTGTTTAGTAATAAGGCTTTGTGTCTTATACTCTACATAAACTTCAGCCTAATGCCCCTTACAAATAGACCTCCTTAGATTCTTTGGAGCTTTTTGTACACAACCTGTTCAACCTGGCTGTGGTATCACTTGAGCTGTGCCTGCAGACTGAGGTGATGTCTATGTGACTCCTTTTAGCTCTCTTCTACTTTTTTATAAGTTGCATATTTTCTAGATCAAAGCTCTGCTCTGTATTAGATCCTTTTGGGTGAGCTAGGCTAACTTTTTTCTTTGACATTTTCTACATGTCAGCATAGAGTAGAGCCTCAGAATTCATTCAAGAACTCCTACCATGGGGAGAGACAAAGAAGGGTAAGCACATCCTTGGAGAACTGGTAAAGAGAAATGTATAAAACTAGCAAATTCTAAAACCAACAATAAAAGAATGAACCTAATGGCTGTCCAGACAGAACAAATTTTGAGCAAATAAAATGATCATTTTAAGCTACTAAAGTATAGAAACATTTGTTACATTCCATACTTATATATTGTTCCTTCACTGAAGAAAGGTAATGTATTTGGTTAATGTGCCAGCCACTTCAATCCTCCTGGCCCCAAGGGTTTTAGGAAGAGATCGTCCTTTGCATTATGAAAATAGAATCATGTGGACTTCCTTCCTGTCTTTACACATTTGCTAAATGTCGTATTTCATATTTCATGTGTGGATCGATTTTCCCAACTACATTAGCAGCTTCTCTAAACCAGCAGTGCTTAAACGTCAACGTGCCCCAGTGTCCCTTTGTGGGCTTATTCGAGCACAAGCAGCTTCCTAGCTCCCTCCTCAGAGGTCCCGATTCAGTGGATCTGAGCTGGGGCTTGAGAACCAGCATTTCTGCGCAGTTCCCTGCTGCCAAAGTGCTGCTCTGGGGATCACACCTTAAGAACTACTGCTGTAGAAGAGAAACCTGTATTTAAGTTTTTTCTTTCTTTCTTTTCTTTTTAACGTGTTTAGTATAGGATCTCCAGGGTCTCACTACACAGCTCAGACTTGTAGTGATTCTCCTGTTTACAGCCTCCCAAGAGCTGGGATTACAGGCATGCGTCAGCACACCCAGTTTCAGTGCAACCCAGAGGGTAGGGCTGGCACTGCAAGTCTGGGATCGAACCCAGGCCTCTGAGCTCTGCCTAAGCAGGCACCTTAGATCACTGAGCTATCTGGCCGGCCCTTGTCTTAAACACTTTCATTGCGACTCAAGGTGCTTACCAGTGCACATGGATGAAATTTCTTGGAATGTTCATTTTTGTTGTAGTTTGAAACCTTTGATTATTTCGAGCTGCTCCTGGTTAATTAAGCCTTAGACTTAATTCCCTTACATTTGTATTAGTTCATCATTTGTGCTTTCTTCTCAGTGTAGTTGATAAGACATTGTAGGTAAATGTCCTTTCTGACCCCTTTCAAACTTGCCTTAGAACAGATCATATGGGAATATGCCTTCCCTGTACATTCCGAAGTATCCTCTATTTGTGACCAAAGATAATCTCCCTACCCCCTAGATGTTCTCAGCGCTTTTGGTCACTCATTCACAAAACGGAAAGAAATGTTCACCCTTCAAAGCCTGCTTCTTCTATTTTTTTTAACGAAGACACCACCAGCTTAGGATACTCGGCGGATCAGTGCAGGACCACTGCCTGAGCTCCTCGAACCTGACCTAAGCTCACTAAATGTTGCCTCACTGAGGCGCCTCGTCCCTCTCCCACCGCCGCCACCGGTAACTCACAGCCCTTTTGTGGTAAGCTAGCTTCACTTTGCACAAAACCCCCCTTACAAATTATTTTAAAGAAACATTTTTTGTTCCGGCGGTGATGGGACAGTCATACTAATTCATCTTGACCAGGGGCCCTGAACACCTCCCTCCCACCTCCGGCCTAGGCAATGTCACCCAGTCGGAGAGCGCCTGGAAGCGCTTCGCTAGAGCCCAGCGACAAAGTTGGTTCCTCAGATTGTTCGCTACCGGAGGGACAGGAAATAACACCGGGCTTTGGTGGCCGCTGCCGGGGGAGGGGGACGAGAGCGCCCGGGCAGTGCTGGCGGCCTCGCATCGATCTTGGGTCTAAGGTCCGGCTTCGCCCTGGCCCAGGTTCTGCCCACAGGTCCGTGCGAGGGCTGGGTCCTGCAGCGGAGCCCCGGCGGGGCCAGGTGGAAGGAAACGGTCCCCTTGGAGCCCGAGGGAGGCGGAGCCCTGCGCGGGTGCGGGCGCCCGGTGCCGCAGGTGGAGCCCCGCCCCGCAGCCGCCCCCGCCCCCCCTTCTCCCCTCCGCCTTCTCTCGCTCTCCTCTGCCTCCCCAGGCCCAGGCAGCCCGGAGCTCGCCCGCCAAGGCAGCTCCGAGCAGCCTCCAGCTCGCCGTGTCCCCTGGGCGCAGGGCCGCGCGTCCAGCCCGGGGCGCGCTGGGGTCCCCGCGCCTCGGCCAGCCTGGCCTGGGCGCCGCGATGGAGGAGCCGCAGCGCACCCGCTCGCACACCGTCAACACCACCGCCAGCTCCTTCGCGGAGAACTTCTCCACCACCAGCAGCAGCTTTGCCTACGACCGCGAGTTCCTCCGCACGCTGCCGGGGCTCCTCATCGTGGCCGAGATCGTGAGTGCCCAGCGGGTGTGGGTCGGGGCAGGCAGGGAGACCCTACTGTGAGCCGCGCCCGCCCGACGAACCTGCTGAGATCCTGGTGCGGTTTGGGGAATCCTTTTTGCACAGACTTAACTTCTTTGTAAAGTGCGAAACTCAGAGCCACCTCTTTCAACTTAGGCTCTCTTTGGGAAAAGGTGGGGAGACCTCGGGGAGTCAGCTGGGCGAGATCCAGCTTGGTGGCCTGTGCTGCGAGTAGGATGTTTGGGGGGCGTTGAGTTTGCGTTGCTTTTCAGGGCTAACTGGTGCCTCTCCCACCTGACAGACAGCCTCTTCCCTGAAAGCAAAGCTTTCCCGAGATCAGGAAGGAGTATTAAAGTGAACCAGGAATAGCTCACTGAATAAAATCTAAAGGACCTAACCTCTTGGAGAGCCTCTGGGCCTCCGGGCTGGGGCCCTGCACATCCTGGTGTGGGCTGAGATCGTTCCTGGAAGGGGCCAGGGTGAATGCACTCTGCTCTCCAAGGAAAGGTTGGAAGCCGAGGATTCAAGCGGTCTCTTAAGTCTTAGCCAGTCCTTCATGGCTGAGAAAAGTCTGGAGCCCTGTTCACCGCTGGCCATGGTCACTGCTCATTGAGGCTTTACTGCGTGCTGAGGGTGTCAAGCCCTTACTGCTCTCCAGTAGTCCACAAACAACGCTGTCCGTGAAGGTGGCTCAGACTAAGCCTATTTTACATGTGAAGAAACTGAGGCCTAGAGAGGGGAAAACAGCTGCGGACTGCAGAACAGGGAGTCACCTTTTTCTTTGTTTTTGTTTTGAATTGCTAAGGAGCATCTCTTCTTCTGTACTTAAAAGACCACTTTTAAACGTTGGTGGAATTGAAATGTAGGCTATGTGAGAGCTGGAGAATGGGAGTGATGGTAGCGCAGGAGTGAGTGAGGATGGGACGGTCCCTCTGAGAAGGCATCAGCAAGCCGGTGCACCCTAAAGAGCTTCCTTGCTCCTCCAGAGGCCCGGGGCTCAACACACCAGGCGATTTCAGTGCCAGGAAGTTTCAAAAGTGTTGACTTAGTCTGTCTTCCTGCTGGTTCTTTAGCTGCTGCTGCTGACATATGGAGACCCAGTAAAAAGTTGAAAGCGTTAGAGTTGTCTGGCTTTAAAGATTTCAGCAAATATTTGCTGTGTGAATGAAGGAATTGGCTCACTCCTGCTTCAGCAAAGCAAACAGAAGCTAAGATGACAAAGATGGGAGTTCTGTCCTCTCTGGAGTGGGTTTGGACTGGGCATGAAATAAAATGCCTTGTTTTGTCTGATGTATGATCAGTATGCCCTCTACTGCACACATCTTCATAAAAATATAAAAGTGAAGGAAGAAACATAAATGGTCCACAATCCCATCACTAAAAATAACCACTGTGAATCCCAGGACTCTGGAATCCTGAGGCAGGAGGATCATTTGTGCTAGCCGGGACAATTTAGAAATACAGTGAGGGGCCAGCCAGAAAGCACCTGTTTAGGCAGACACAGGGGCCTGGGGTTTGATCTCCTGCCTATGTTGCCAGTGATTGGGAGGCAGAAAAACAGGAAGGATCACTACAAATCCAATCTGTGTAGTGAGACCCTGCATGTACTAAAATACATAACAAAAAAACTAGAGATACAGTGAGACCTTGTGTCATAAATAAATAAACAAATAGGAATGTAGATTGGTGTGCAAAGGTCCTGGGTTCAATCCCCAGTTTCACAAAAAGAAAAAAATACCCCACAAAACAGACAAAACAAGTACTTCAAGACAATGAAATAACCACCATATAGATATCAATGGTTTTTTAGATTTAGATGGCTTTTAGATTTCAATGGTTTTTAAAACTGAGAAAAGACATAAGCAAAATCACCCTTATTGCTTGTTTCATTTGTTTTCTGTTGTGGGGATCAGTGCTAGGTGTTGGCAAGTCCCAGCCCTTTTTGTGTTGAAACTGGTTCTTGCTAAATTGCTCAAGTCAGTACTCTTAACTTTCCATCCTCCTGCCTCAGCCTTCTCAGTCCTGGGATCACAGGTATGCTACCCTCCCACCCTGAAGTTTTATTTATTTTTTTATTTATTGTATTTAGGACGGGATCTGCAGGGTCTCACTACATAGATTGGACTTATAGTGATTCTCCTATTTTCAGCCTCCCAAGTGCTGGGATTACAGGCATGCGCCACCACACACAGTCTCAGTGGCCTTTGCAGTATGCCCTGTGGGCCGGTCCAGCACAGTACTAGGGGACTCAGGCCACTGCGATCTGCCTAAGCAGGCACTTTAGTCCACTGAGCTATCAGGTCAGCCCTTCAAGGTTTTATTTTTGATAGAGCTAATGATGCACAAATTTTAAAGATTTGAATATAGGGCTGATGACATGGCTCAGCAGTCTAAAGTGCCTGCTTAGGAAAGCTTAGGCAACCACAAGAACTGCGGTTCGATCCATGGCACCACATACTGCACCAGCTCCACCCCCAGGGCAGTCTGAGCCGGCCAAAATATATTTTAAAAAAAAATTTGAATATAAATTTCCCCTACTATCTTCATTCCTAGGAAGTACTCACATTCAAATTTTTCAGAGCTCTGTGTAGCATGTTTTTAATAGCATTTCTCAGTTTTTTTTCCCAATTGTAGGCATTGTCCACTCCCTTTCCACCCTGAAAGGAGATGTTTTCCTGTTCTTAGACTTACTCTCATGATGAGGGATGCAGCTTTCCTACTTTCCTGAAGAAGGAGGAATGTGGAGTTTGAGATTTGCATCTTTCAAAATGTCTTGACTCTACTATTATATATAATTGTTTGACAAGGCAAAGAATATTAGATTGGAAATTTTTTTTCAATATTTCTCTATTGTCCTCTAGCTATTCAGATTTAAAATATTTTATTCTTCCACCCTCCACCCAACTGGAAGCCTACAGAATCTTCCTTCTTCCTAGATCACAGCTATCAGTGATGAGTCTTCCTGTGAGTGTGCTTTCCACCTTAGGCAGGGAATCTGGTATGTCTGGCAGATAAGTAAAGCTCTTGTAAGTTTAAGGAGTTGACACTCAGACCCAGCCCCTGGCTGGTAATTGAACCGAGGCCTTCATATATGCAAGTACACCGACTCTACCACTGATGATAGCCTGCAGAGATTTTTTTTTTAATTTTGGTTTTATTCTTTTCACTTTTTCATGCTTTTAAAAACATACTTTAGGGCCGGCGAGATGGTTCGGTGGTCTAAAGCGCCTGCTTAGGAGGGCTCAGGCGACTGCGGGGACTGCAGTTCGATCCCCGGCACCACATGCTGCGCCAGCGCCACCACCAGGGCAGGCTGAGCCAGCCACAAAATGAATAAATAAAAGAAACAAACAAACACAACAAGCAAACAAATAAATAAATAAATAAAAAATTAAAAAAAAAATAAAAACATACTTTAATATTTTATCCTTATGTATATGTTTCCTTAGTGATTTGTGGCTCCTTGTTTGCACTATGTCCTGAACATTTCTTGATTCTCCAGTCTCTCACATTAATTATTACAGTTTTCTTAAAAAAAAAAAAAAAAAGACTTATTTGGTACAGGGTCCCAACTACACATCTTAGACTCATAGTGATCATCCTATCTCAGCTTCCCCAGCACTGGGATTACAGGCGTGCACCACCACACCTGGTTTCAGTGGCCAGATTGGGGGAGGAGGGCAGTACAACATGTGGTATGGGTATTGAACCTGGGTCTTTGCGCTCTCCAGGCAGGTGCTTAGGCTACTGAGCTATCTGCGCCCTGACCCTACTGTACTTGATTTCTTCAGTCTTCTGTTTTAAAGATAAATGTCTTTTATTAATATAATCAATGTTGTAGCAATTTTCTTTCGTTGGCCATCTTTTCATATTTGCATAATGCTCTTCTTGAGGAAAAGCCTCCCAAAAGTAGAATTATTGAGTCAAATTTAAAGGTTTTATGGCATGTTCTAAAGTTATCCTCCCTCAGAGTTCACTGGCTTAAATTGTCCTCAGAAGTATTCACCTACTAAATGTAATATACTTTTTTAAAAAAATTAGAGAACTCAAAATTCAAAATTATCAGGATCACCTACAGAGATATATAGCAGCATGTTTTGATTCTAAGATAGTTTTTTGGTTCATGTTTTAACATTTGATCAGGTGCAGCTTATAACAGATGGTTTTCTGCATGTCATGCAACCTGGTGCCATTGATTGTTATCTGAAAATGGAGGAGCATGTTTGTGTTTCAAATTATTATTATCCCATTGGTGAGACCATGATATACCTACCTCCAGAAAAACGCTGCTCTCAGCCCTGTGAGAATACCAAGACACAGAATTACTGAAAACCTGTCTTGTATTTGAACCTTAGGAAGTGAGACAATAGAGAACAAAACACGTTTCCCCAGACCATTTGTCAAAGTTGCCTGCCCTGGCCTCGTCATGGGGTGAATGGTAATAATTACAGGTATCTGTAAAGACATGATTGCCACTGTAATGCTGTGCTGAAGCCAAACCATGGTGGTTTCCTTCTTTGAAAGTCTTATTAGCAAGCTAGAGGCAATCAAGTACATGACCTGTGAACTGTAGGTTGCTGTAACCTGGTAACTACTGTTACAAGTACATGAAGAACAAAAGTGATTTGTAAGAAACCAAGTTAATTATGCCCTTCCTGTTGGGGAAACTTTGTTTATTTATTTTGGTGCTGAGGATTGAACTCAGGACTTTGTGCTTGCCAGGTAAGCACTTATGCTGCCGAACTATCTCCCTAGCCCCTGGAGCAACTTTAAAATGAACTATATAGCATTTGTGTAATAATGTTAGTTCACTGGGTTTTATTTACTGTCATGTACATACTGAGTTGGGGAAGGTCACATAAGGTTTACTGAGAAGATCTAAAATTATTATCTTGTTGAGTTCATTTAAAAATAGTGGACAGGGCAGGGGAGATAGCTCAGCAGCAAAAAGTGCCTGCCTACCAAGTGCAAGGTCCTGAGTTCCATCCCCACACATGCCATGCCAGCCCCAGAACCCTAGGGATGCTGTGCCAGCCCCAGAACTTGGTATGGTGATGCACACCTATAATCCCAGCAGTGGAGAGGCTGAGACAGGAGGATCACTGTGAATCCAAACTTCAGAGTGAGACCCTGGATAATAAATAAATAAATAGCCCTAGTCTGAGCATGGTGGGGCACATTTCTAATCCCAGCACTCTGAGGCAGGAGGATTGCTGTGAGTTCAAGGCCAGCTTGAATTCCATATTGAAATCCTGTCTCAAAGAGACATAAAAACAAAACAATCCCCCAAAACATAGGCACAGTTTCCATTTCACAAAAGCAAATATCTATTCTTTGTAGAAAATGCAGGTAAGAAAAAGGAAGTTGAAGCATAAATTCTTGCTCTCATAGAGGTTCCTTATAGACCTGGTGCCAGAAGTAGAGTTTGTAAGATTATTGGTTGTTGCAATGCCTAGGATTACTGCTGGTGTTCAGGGCCTCTGGGGCTAGGAATGCTAAATGTTCTGAAATGTTTGGCGCAGCCTCCAAAACAAAAGATTGCTTCACTAGCCGCTGATAGCTGTGGTTCATTGTTTGGGAACTCTGCACCATTTTTTACTTTTTGGAATGAATGTATCCAGAATTTCGTAAGAGGTTGCATTATTTACCTGTAATTTTGAGGAAAATATCCAGTTCTTGGGCCAGGAGATAGCTCAGCAGTATGAGCGCCTGCCTGGCAAGCGCAAGGACCTAGGATTGATCCCTGGTACCACTTGCTGTGCCGGCCCCTTTCTGGGCACACTGCACCTGGGTTGGTGGCACAGGCCTGTAATCCCAGCTCAGGAGGAGCACTATGAGTCCAAACTGTGTAGTGAGACCCGTACCAAATTCATTAAATTTTTTTTTCTTTCATCCTCCATAAACCGCTTCTTTTGTTCTGCTGCAGCCACTGTGATGGTGGCTCTGTTGCCTGGGATGCAGAGCTTTGACACGCTCAGACACCCTTGACCCCTCATTGCCTCTGGCTTTCTGCACCAAAGATCACAGTGGAGTGAGAAGAGCGAGGGTGCTGGGTAGGCACTCCTGGACTCCTCCTGGTTCGGTCTTGGTCTCAGCAGGTTGACCGTGCCCCTCCTCGGGAAGCAGGCTGCCTGGCAGCCCTCCCCACACTATTTGCTCAAGCTCTGCTAGCCTTTAACCCCCCTGCTTGCCATTGCCAGGTACGATGCATCGCTTGTGGTTCTCCTGCACCCTGCTTTACAAATAACACCTTTATTAAACTCTACTCAGATTACTCAACTGAATGTTCCTGGTTTCCTCATCAATGATTAATTTCTCATGAAATTCTGAATGACCACATAGTATTCCACAAATATCCAGGCTCTTTCTGTTCAGTTTATATTTATTTCCTTCTTTCAACAACATGTAACAAATGCTCTTTAAGCTAAGTCTTTCTGGATGTCCTTTAATGTTTTTTTAAAGATGAATACTTAGAATTGATAAAGAGGGATTTGGCTCTCTTTAAAGCCAACTGTATTGGGCATATAATAAATGTCACCATTTTTAGTACAGAGTTCTATCAATTTGACTGTGTGTGCTTTTAAAAATAGCTTTATTGAGATACAATTTACACCTAAAATCGATCCTTTTAAAAATCTACAAATCAAGGGGTTTTGGGGTACTCCATTATACGGATATCATCACTGTCTCATTTAGAACTTTACCTTAAAAAAGAACCTGTTGGCAGCCATTTCCCATTCCTCCCTGTCCTTAGCCCTTGGTAACCATTAGCCCACTTCCCATGGGGCTGGGGCCGTATTTGTCTGCTCTGGGCATTTCCTCTGAATGGAATTCTCCTCCATGTGGTGCTTTCGATCTGGCTTCTGTCACCTGGCATCATGTTTTTAAAAATCATCCATGGTGCGTGTATGATTACTTCATTCCTTTATTGTCAAATAATATTCTGTTGTACTGATATATACATTGTTTTGTTTACCCATTCATCAGCTGATAGGTCTTTGAGGTTTTTCCATATTTTGATTATTATAAATAATACCATGTACAAGCTTTGTGTCATATAAGTCTTGGACACTGAGCCAGAATGGAATTAACTGAGTTATATGACAACTCCTCGTATTCTGAGGCACTGCTAGATGGTTTCCAAGAATGGCTGTGGCACTCCACAATCTCACCAACAGTATGGGCCTCTAATTTCTCCACATCTTCAATGAAACTTACTTTCTTCTTTGATTCTGGTCACTATAGTGGTATCAAATGATATCTAATTGTGCCTTTGTTTTACATTTCTGTCGTGTCTGATGATGCTGAGCAGTCCTTGTGTCTATTAATCATTTGTATGTTTTCTTTGGAGAAATGTCAGTTTAAATTCTTTGCCGATTTAAAACTCAAATTTGTATTTTTTATTGTTGAGTTGTTAGAGTACTTTACATATTCTAGTACAATTTCTTATCAGATCTATGCTTTGGACCACTAAACATTTGAAAAAGCAAATTTCATTTTCGTAATCATTAAAGTCAAACATTTAAAATATACTTATTAACCATTTATTTCTTCTTTTAGTAAGTGGGTTTTATTTTCTATGTAAATAATGAGACTTTTTTTTTTGACGGGACCAGGGTTCAAACTCACGACCTTGCATTTGTTAGTGTGGCACTTGTGCCACGGAGCTATCACCCTGGCCCATTGAGACTTTTTTTGTTGTTTAAAGGTACTATATTTTAAAATCTGGTTATGGAGGCACACATCTGTAATTCCAGCATTGCTAGGCTGATGCACGAAGATCGAAAGTCTGAGCCCACCCAGCCTGGGGAACTTACTTAGCAAGACCTTAACTCCAGAAAAAAAAAATTAAAAAGGACTGGGACTGTAGTGCCATTGCCTAGTAAAATACATACATGCCCACACACTCACACGTGCACATGTGCACAGGAAAGGAGGCAAAGCTTCAATAAAAATTAGCCCTTGGGAGAGAAATTAGATTTGAGTACTGTGTTTAAATAAGGATACTTGCTTCCTAACTTCTTATCTTTTTATGGTTTAATTTTTTATAATGAGAGTTTTATTCTGTGTAAATCTATACAAAGAAGCTTGAGGTAAAAAGTGATCACTGTAAAAATAAATTTTAAATCAGTTAATAGAGTCTCCAGTAGCCTCCCTCCCTCCCTCTCCCTCCCTCAGACATGTAGGCCTTCTCCCTTAACGGTGCTTCCCCATCACCCAAATTCTGCAGATATTTGAAGAAAATGTAGAATTCTTTTTGTCATGAATATTTCTTTAATAAGGCATTCTTTTTGTTTGCTCAGATAGACTGTTACTTTTCCCCAGGTAGATACCTGCGTTTCGTTCCAGTCTTAGCACGTGTGCTGCAGAAGCGAACACGAGTGAACACCTATGCGTCTCGCTGTTAACCATCTCACATTCCCAATGTACATCGCTATTGGTGACCCTCTTCTACTTGAGTCAATTTCAGATTTTTTAAATTATTGTTTTACCATGCATGTAAATATCTAGCAGGATAAGCCATAGAGTTTTTTTTCTTTTTTATTCTCATACATTTATAGAAACATAGATGGCTTTTAGCATTAGTGTTCCTTTAATCCCTTTACAACTTTGATTGCAAATTCCTTGAGTTTAGACATTTGAAGAGCCATCTTTATGGTACGTGTCTTGGTTTCTTTTCCCTCGTTGCTGGAACAAAATACCTGACACTCAACACTAAGGAAGGAAAGGTCTATTTAGCTCAATTTGTAGAGGTTTCAGTCCGTAATCAGCTGGCTCCAAGGCAGGGGTTGTGGCACAGGGGCAACAGTCCAGGGTGGCTGAAGGCAGCAAGAGTACAAGAGCGGTAGAACAAGCTTCTTTTTCTCCCTTATACTGTAAGCCAACAATCCCCACGGGGGTGGAGGGGGGAGGCAGATTGCAGCGCTCTGACCCTGGCCTCCTGCTCAGTCGCTTAGTTAAACTTTTAACCAAGTTGACACAGTGAGCAGACCCTAGAGCTGTAAGGGCATGCATGTCCTTTTCACCTCAGAATGTAGAACAGCTGAGGTACTTAGTCAAGCTTCTTCTAGACTCCTCACACTATTATATCAACCATAACAAGATTGAATATTACCACCTAGAAGTATTTCATCTCCTCATTTATTCAAGTTATTTTAGTCTCTGAAATAATGTTTTCCAAGCAAGGAAGAGCACTCCTTACTTGATTTCAATATTCTCTCTCTTTATTGGTAAGTAGGATTTATCAAAAATGAATTGATGGAGACAGTGATATATCTCAGTGGTCTAAAGTGCTTGATTAGGCAAGCTTAGACAGGCAAAGGGGATCACGGTTTGGTCCCTGGCACCAAATGCTGCACCAACCCCGCTGTCAGGGTGGGCTGAGCCAGCCCCACCCCCCCAAAAAAATTGAATTCATCAAATTAAAAAAATTGATCTTTCACTTATTTATTTATTTGGTACAGGTTCTTGCTACACAGCTCAGACTTGTAGTGATCCTCCTGTCTCAGCCTCCCCAGCATTACAGGTATGTGCCACCACACCCAGTTTCAGTGGCCAACTTGGCACAAGGCCAGTAAGGCATGCAGTACCAGGAATTAAACCCAGATCCTTCTGCTTGCCAGACAAGAGCTTAGACCGCTGAGCTATCTTCCCAGTGCACCAATTTTTGATTGCTCATGGTTTACATGAGAGCTGTTAATTTTCTGATTTTGATCTTATGTATAGCTATCTTTAATATTTTTATTTTATAAGCAAAATATTATGTATGAATACAGTTGGTTTTCATTTCCTTTATATACTTTTCTTATTTTCATTATTGCATGTTATGACTTCCAAGATAATGGTGAATAATTAGGATGATAAGGTATCTTTGATTGGTTCATAACATTAATTGGATGTTTCCAGAGTTATAATGATAGCATAGTTTTGACTGTAGAGTCTGGC
>PVKN010004135.1:0-34495 GCA_004027915.1 Capromys pilorides
TCCCTTTTCTCACCCCAGTTTTTTCTTCCCAATGAACAAATTCTTTCCCTTTCACAGTATCTATTATACCTTTCAGATGATATAATGTTTGCATATGTGGGTTTGATTTATTTCACTTACCAATATGGTCTCTAGTTGCATCCATTTATCTATAAAAGCCTCAAATTTATCTTTTTATAGCTGAGTAATACTCCATTGTGGAAAAAAATACCGTGTCTTTTTTATTCATTCCTCAACTGATAGGCATTTGGGTTGTTTCCACAATGTAGCTATGACAAATTGTACCATCAAGCCTTGTAATGATACTTTATTTGACAGAGAAGCTTCTGACTGACCATTTATTACTGAAGATGACACTGATTTTTTGAGAAGAAGAAGTAAATAGGTCTGCTGGGGGCTTCATGCAGTAGGATTTGTGATCCCATAAGAAGAGTAAGACGAGAGGGATCTCTTCCCTGGAGTGTGGGAGTTTCGAGGAGAGGCCATGAAGGAGTGCCGGGAAAGCCTTCAGGCTGCTAGCTGGGAAGAAAGGCCTCACAGAAACTAAACAGTGTTGGTCTTTGATCATGGGCCTCCCACCTCTGTAACTGTGAGAAATATCTGTCATTGAAGCCTCTCATCTGTGGTGCTTCCTTGTGGCTGCACCAGAAGCTAAGGCAGATGTCTTGACTGGAAACACTATAAATCTTCCTTTTTAAAAGATGAGTAGGTAAACCATGAGACAAAAATGCTGTGACAGTAGCATTTTTTGGCCCCTTTCTCTGGCTGGGCAGCCCCATGGGGGTGTGAGTAGGAAGCAGCATCCTGTGTTTGGGGAGGGCATTTTCTCCCTTCTTTTCTTCTTCTAGTGGAACCACATTTCTGTGACCACAACCATTCACAATAAGATGTAAGTAGGCCAACTCCAAACATGAATCACTGTGCAATTGTGGCCAGCAACACTAATCTTTTATTTAAATTTATGTCAGTACAATGTTAGAGCAAAATATCATATAGTTGCCAAGAGTGTTCTTTGTATAAAATTATAATGCTTCTAGCCCCAAGCACAGGCACAGGAAAGGCTCCAGGAGTTTTCCACATGATCAAAATGGAAGTGCCAAGGTGACAAAAGTGAAACACTTACATGGCCTTGTTCAAAGTTATTGTCATGTGTTGGTCTCTCCCTCTGACCCACACAATTCTTGCATATAGGTGTGCTCTAGGCAGCCATGATGGTTTCCTCAGAGTTGGCTTGAGTTGAAATCTCTATAATCTTTGCTATGTATGTGCATATAAAACTTTTTGCTGTTGTTTTTCTGTTTTTTGAGATAGGGTCTCACTATGTAGTTTAGGTTGGCCTTGAAGTCCCTATCTAGCTTAAGCTGGTCTCAAACTGTTGTGATCCTCCTGCCTCAACATCCTAACTGCTGGAATTGCAGTCATGTACCACATGCCTAGATCATAAAACATTTTAACAAAGAAAATTAGTAGATTATATAACTCTTCCTTAAAAAAATCCTTAGAATTAAAGTATTCCTTTTACTAATGTATAAAATTTAGGTTCTCAGACATGGATGGTTGTTTTATTTGTGAAAAAAAACCTTAGAAATTCTGGTAGATTTTTTAGTCATATTAAGTGCTCAAAGTTTCTTGCAAAATAAGTGAAAGCAAAGTCAGTCTTATCAATTAAAGTCAAAGAGGAAAATAACTGATTTAGGTCTAGCCTTAGTCATAGACAGTCATGGACATGGTATGTATATTTGCTTAGAAAACAAAACAAGCCAGTTTCTTTCTTTCTTTCTTTCTTTCTTTCTTTCTTTCTTTCTTTCTTTCTTTCTTCCTTCCTTCCTTCCTTCCTTTCTTTCTTTCTTTCTTTCTTTCTTTCTTTCTTTCTTTCTTTCTTTCTCTCTTTCTTTCTTTCTTCTATCTATCTATCCCATTACCTAGGTATCTCAGAGAGCAAAAGGGAGAGATTTGTTCATGTTGATTGCAGGGACTTGGAAAACTTCAAGGCAGGCCAGCAGGCTGGAGATCTAAGGAAGAGTACATTTTATAGCCCCAAGGCCATTTGGAGACAAAATTCCTTCTTTCTCAGGAGAGCTTAGCCTTTTCCCTGGAGTCCTTGAACTGATAGGATGAGGCCTATCCACAATGCATTGTAGAGGGCAATCTGTTTTATTCAAAGTTTACCAAGTTAAATGCAGAAAAAACCTAAATTTATAGCAAAATCTAGACTCTTCTTGATTAGTGAAGTGAGCTATACATTTAGGATGTTATAGGTTCGTTATAAGGGACATTTTCCATGCTCTGGGGTGTAGAAATGATGATTAATAAACAAGCTATGAAACAATATTCTCTATTGCTATAACAAAAGAAAAGCAAATTAAAACATTGTATAGTAGTTTGTTAGGACTGTGCATGTGGGATAGGTTAAACAACAAGAATTTATTGTTTCATTGTCTGTGAGAGAAACTCTAATTCAGGTCTCTGTCCTGGCATATTCAGGTCTCTGTCTTCTGGCATATTCATCACTATGCGACTTGAAGATGCACCATCTTAACTACTACCCTGCTTGTCACCTGGTGTTCTCTTTGCATATGTGTCTCTAGATCCATGTATTCCCTTTTATACATCAGGGCCCCTCCCAAATAATCTCATCTTAATTACCAGTATCTACAGTACTTTATTTCAAAATAACCTCACATTCAGAGATATTGAAGTTAAGAACTTCAACATACAGACTTTTAAAAGACGTCGTTCAACCTGTAACAACTGTTTATGCATTTTTTTTTCCGTTACTGGGGACTCAACTTGGGACCTTGTGCTTGCCAGGCAGGCATTTATGCTACTGAGTTATATTTCCCAGCCCCTGCAATTTTCCCTAAGGCACATGCAATAAGTACTTGGGAGCTACGTAAGAGCCATCTGTGAAGGAGATGGCACAAGGAAAGTAGACAAAGCCCCCTGCATGGTGGTTGCGGGCAGAGAAAAGTGCTTTTAGGCTTCTTTAGTTTCTTTGATGGGATTTACTTCTTTGGGGTCTTCATTTTTCCCAATGCGAGTGCCATGGAAAATTCAAACTTTCTCTGTGACCCTTCTCTAGAGATGTTTCCATAGACAGCATGGACAGCATAGGTCAGGCACCCCTGCACCAAACTGCAGACGTTCTTTTCCTAGGAGCGCTGGGCCTGAGGTTTGCCTTTGAGGCATTGACAGGACTAGGAATGGGGAGAAAGAAATCCTCAGGTCCTGGGTGGCCTATGCAGTGCAAAAAGAAAAGAGGAGAATACCGTAAACAAACACACATTTTGGGAAGAAACACACATGTCATTACTCATGAGGGACGCAACTGCATGTGGAAAGCCCAAAGGCAGTTAGTGCTAAAAATCCTAAGCTTGAAAGAGAATTTAACAAGGTCATGGGATACAAAGTCCATTGTATTCCTATAGAAGTAAACTAAACAATTAGACAATAACACTCAAAATAAATTTAATGAAAGATGTGTGAGGCTTTTGTCTAGGAGAAAATGTGATGCATCATTAAGAGAAATTAATCAAGATCTAAGTAAGTGCAAGAAATAAACTAAGTTCAAGAAGTAGTAAAAGAATAAGATTCCATATTGAAACTTTTTCCATATTTACCTCAGATTCAGAGCAATCCCGATCAATCATCTTGTAGGATTTTGTAAAATTTTGCAAATTAATTCTAAAGCTCATCTGGACACACCGAGGGCCAATAGTGCCCAGGCACCCGTGGAGAGCAAAAGGGAATGACTTTCACCAAGTGGGAAATGTTGATAATTATTACAGATTGAAGCATGTTAGAAAAAAAAATCCATGCTATTTGGGCAAGAAGAGGCAAATATTCCAGTGGCCCAGGAAAGAACATTTGGAAAGAGCTCCACTGACATGTGGACACTTTATTTGTGATCAAAATGCATCATCAGTTGACAAGGGATGAATGATCTTGTTTAGTATTCAGTGAAGAAAGAAATGCATATATATATATATATATATATATATATATATATATATATATATATGAAAAGTTTGAACGTGATTCCTACCTTAGATTCACGCAAAAGTGAGCTCCAGGTGGATCTTAGAACTGCATGCAAAAGTCTGAACAGTAAAACATCTAGAAGTTAACATAGGAGAAATTCAACAGGAGCTTGGCATAGAAGGATTTTATAGGCAGGATAAATAAAATTATTTTAAAAGACTAATATGTTGTAATAACTGTATTGAATTTAAGAATTTCTATTTATAAAAAAAAGATGATTGAAAAACATACAGCCTATCCACAGAAGGAAAAAGTACACCTGAGATAGAAAAGAAATATCCTTTTCTTCTTCCTCCTTCTCCTCCCTCCAACAGTCAAAGGGGCCATGACTGACAGCCACATGTCATGGCCTCTCAACTCCCATCATTCTTAGGCTGGCACAGGCCATTGGTCCCAGGGATTCCCATCACTCCTGGGTGCTTCCAGGTCCAAGATGCGCAGATAGGAGCCATGTTTGGGAGACAGAAATGCCCTCCTACCCACTGCTCCTCCAGTAGAACCTACCTAGGCTATAGCAGGCTCATACCTGGGATCCATACTGCCCCTGACTCCCATTACCAGGAATGTCCAAGCAGGTCCTCAAGATATACAAACTGCATGTTCACAGCCTCTTGTTCCTCATGTAAGCATCTTCTCACAGTCCTCATCAATGGAAGAGGCTCCCCCCAGGCATCTGCATAGCACAGATCCCAATAAAGCCTGACTCAGGCAGTCCTATAAACCTTCCCAGTATTCTTATCACCAGCAGTATGGACTGAACAGACAGAATTTTTTTTAAATTTTTATTTTTTTTATTTTATTATATTTGTTTGCTTGTTTGTTTGTTTCTTTATTTGCTTATTTTATGGCTGGCTCAGCCTGCCCTGGTGGGGGGTGGCTTGCACAGCATGTGGTGCCGGAGATTGAACCTCAGTCCCTGCAGTTGCCTGAGCTTTCCCAAGTAGGCGCTTTAGATCACTGAGCCATCTCGCTGGCCCCATGAACAGACAGAATTTTAAAAGTTGGTAATATTAGGGGCTTCTAGACCTGAAAAGTACCAGAGACCTGGGCAGAGAGCAGCAGAGCCACAGAGAACCCGAGAGGTACAGGAGAAGTTGCTGGAAGAGCTCCATAAAGCTGCTGACAAGGCAATGAGCCTCAGCTATTGAGGAGCTCGGAGGGCTGGCTGGAAACTGCTAGCTGTGACACTAAGGGCTAACGGCATTTGGGGCCCAGGGCTGAGATGCTGAGGGCTGACGTCAAAGGACAGGCTTTTTGAAGGTGTGTGATTTTTATCTGAATTCAGCAAAAGTACCCTCCACTGATAGGTGCATACCCACTGCAGATAAGGTGAGAAGTTCTCCTCCCGATGTTGAATCTTGAAGAAAAAGAAAACAAGGTAGAGAAATAATGAAGAGGCTCAAGCAGCATTTCATAAGAGAAATTCATCAATGACTAATAAAAGAGCTGAAAAGCATTTCTACCTCATATTAAGAAGATGCAAATTAAACCCTAGTAAGACCATGCTGCTGTTTACATGTTCAAAATAAAAATGGCTGACAACATCAAGCATTAGCAAAGACTTGGAGCCACTAAACCTTTTAGCAGGCAGGTGAGTTTTACTTTAGTGCCTCTACACAACAGCTGGCCATGGGGTGTGCCAACATGGAGTGGGAACGCTGGCATGCCTCTGGCCTGTGCAGACTCCAGGGATGGTCCTCTGCATTCTCTGGCCTACTTGAAGTTCCTGGGGTCTATACTGCCTCCTCTGCTTCAGCTCTGTCTCCACATACTCCTCCTGCCTGCTCCCTCCCTTGGATTGGCTTTGCAGAGCATAATTTCCTTGGAGAAGCCTTTCTTTTTATTAATCTTATCAATGCTCTCTCGGGTTCTTTTTCCCTTATGTATCCTGCCTGTCTTCATCTGAGAAGTGTCACCCTTGGCTAGCCTGGTCTGTAGCTCACTCCCACTGGTGGGGCCACAGCACAAATGCACCCAGGCACGTCCTTAAGTCTTGTGCTTCGCGGGCTTCTTTCAGAAGTGTCTCACTTCCTATGTACTTGCTCCTCTTCCCACCAAGGGGAGCCTAGGGTGGCAGGCTTGGTGGCACGGGACGCATAGTCTGGCTTCTGCAGCAAACATTCATGCACACACAATATCCATGCACACATTACTAAGAAGCTACTGCAGGTCTGCTGTAGACCATAAGAAGATGTTTGAGGAAGACATTGACTTATAAATCAGGGCTCCAACAGAGAGGAATACAGTGTCCCAGAGAGGAAAGTGAGGGTGGCAGCTGGGGTGATCCTCATGGAAAGGAGGATGGCAGCTTCTCCCACTTATGCCTCCGGCTAAGACTATTAACCCCAGGGAAATATAATTTGTTCAAGAAAAGAAATAAGCCAGCCACAAATATTTACAGGGTCATAATATAACCACTAACTGGAAGAATTATTATGTAACTGAGTTGGGTAGAAGGGCATATGGTCGTGAAAGGAAAGAAATGTGTGAGACATGGGAAGCAGAGAACCGTAGTTTTTAAAAAATAGTAAATGGCAATAATTTCCAAGCTATTAAAATACTAAAAAATGGCAATGCAGGAAGCAGCTGAAGTTAAAAACAGCTCTCGGAAGGCAAAACTGGAAAAAGAAACAAGGCAGGAGGTGCTGTTTTTCTTTCTGTGACATTTTAACTTAGGAGCAGTTATAGCTTTGAAAACATATAAAGTTGGGTATGAGCAGCTGTAGGTGCTATGGTTATAATTATTTAAGGTATCTACCTAGGGAAAAGAATGCATAGAATTAACAGTGGCTATGTTGAATTGGAGAGGTTGCCAGACAGTTGTAGAAAGGCTACAGTAAGAAGAGAGGCAGAACAGGAAGGGACATCCAGAAGGGAGGGCTGCTGGCCACCTCTGTTCACTGGTTGGGGGACAAATGAGCTCTTGTGATCTGTTCCATTATAAGGCATCATTAATGAAGAAAAAAAACTGACAACTATTAGGTAGTGTGAGACACAAGTAGGATGATAGTTAAGAATTTGGTCCAAATCATTTCCTCAAAGGTGTGGCTTATTCTGGGTCAAAGTCATCTCCTCAAGGGCATCCTTTTTCTTGCTAGGCAGGATACAAACCTAACCTGGGACACTTGGGTGATGATATCTTCTGGAAGGTGACCCATCTACCCACTGATCATATCTGAACTCACCTTCAGAAGTCCCTCATACTCATCCACTATGCCCTAGCTCCTGGACAGACAAACACATGCTGTGCTTTGGTACACACCATGGGGACACCTCCCTACATTACCCTTTTCCCACCCACCAGTCCCATCTTCTGATAGGAGAACATGACCGAAAGATGCAAGATGTAGAATGTAGTTTGTTTTTTCCTCTTGCTTTTACCTGGCTAGTGAGATCGAGTTCCGCCCACATGGAAACTGTGTGCTTAGCCCTTGGGGGCTTCTGTTTAGTGGAGAATCTTCAAGCCACGAAAGGATAGAGAACAGGGCCTCTCTACTGCTGCCACCAAGGAAAAGAAGCCAATTTTAGTGGAAAAGGTCTAAAGGTAAAACAGAGACTTAGATTCTGGTTCTGTTTTAATGAATACACTTGTTCATTATTATCTGACTCAGTTTACTTTAGTTTTCATTTCTACATTTAGAATTTATTACTTGCTATGCAATCCATTATTTAGTATTATATTATTTATTATTTTTCATCTTTGTTTTTCTTTTCCTTTGATGGATCCCAAATTGCTCATAGCAGCAAGTGCTAAAAATATTTCTATATGAGTTAATGAACTGAGTAAACTCTATGCCCTTGGCATGATGTGAATATAAAAATCTATCCTCAGCACATTCTGAGGGAAATATGCAAGGGTTCCATTATTTTTTATTAGCGAGGTCCTCTGCTGACTTTTACCCCTCACGATTCTGTCAGTTCCCTCTGTTTTATTTTTCCTTCTGATTTATCTCCCCCCCACTCCCCGGCTCTGCATCCATTACAGTGTCTTAAGGCTGATTCTCAACACCTGGCAAAGGCTCATTAATGTAAAAAACATCTTGCAGAAGTTTCTGAGCATTTTCAGAACCAAAAAAAAAAAAATTCCATTCATTAAAATAAGATAAATAAATCATATTTAACTTGGGTGGATAGAAACTGCGAGGAAGTTCGACCACCAAACAAACAGGGTATTGGTACCTCCAGAAAGTTGAGAAACCCTGCCCTAGAGGAACAGAAACAAACCCATCTATTTCTCTTAGTACTGGCCCAGGTGATCTGTGCAGATTTGATAGAAATAAACCTTGTTGGAGTAATACTTTGCAAGAGGGGTTGCTGACCTGGGCTTGTCCACTTTGGCCCTGGAACCATGATGGCCAGCCCTAAAGTAGCCCCACTGTGAGCCAGGTGCCCAGTTAATACTAAAAGAGTCCTTAAATCCAGTAATTCTGAAATCAACGGAATGTGCCTAAAAAATGACTGAACTTCTTTCTTCCCAGAAATTTAGAATCTATTTGCCTGCTTTATTCTATTATTTGTGTCAAGGTAGTCAAAAGAATAAAGCTGAGAGCTAGGAAGGGTTCTTATACATACCTACCTTAGCACAGCTGTCACAAAAAGCTAATAAGAAGCATGCGCAGAAATTCCAGAAGACTTACTAGGAGCTGGACTAGACCATGGGAAAAGAGAAAGTGGGACAGACAGAGACACCAGTGCCTACTGTCACTTACTTTTCTCACTGCTGGGACACAGTACCTAAGAGAAAAGGTATATTCCAGCTCACAGTTTGCAGAGATTTCAGTCTATAGTCAACTGGCACCAAGGCAGGGTGGCATGGCAGAGGGACATCACAGAAGAGAAACAGTCCATGGAGTAGCAGGGCAGGGAGAGGGCAGCAGGTGGCAAGCCTTCCCCTTTTATCTCTCCCAGGATCCCCTCCTTCTGAGTGGTGCTGCCCAAGCCAGTGTGGGCCTTCCCATTATCCACACCCTTAACTATGCTATGCTAAACCAATCAGTGGACTAATTTAGTAACCACACACCCTTAATCTCGGCATCACATACCCTAGATCCATCCACCTCCCAAAAACTCCACCTATGACCACATGAGACTCTGGGGAACAGGCAGGTACTAGCTGGAACACCTACACATTAAAATTTTTCTCAGCTTCAAAAGCTGAAAGCTCAGCCTGACCTAATAGACCTTGGAGAGCCTAGATCTTAAGATCTAAGTTCACAGGGGGGATCAGTTCTGTGACCAAGAACAACATGAAGGTAGATATGTGTTGGCACCTAGGGAAAAAAGTATGGAACAGGGATGCTTCTGTCAGGCACCTTCACATAAGGGTGCTCCATATAGGAAGAAAACTGATTTCACAGATCCTGTCACTAGTCAGCCAAAGTTCTTTTGTTCATTTCATCTGCAACTTCTTTGATGTTAGCAGCCCTGGGCCCTAAGTTCCCACAGCACCTAACACCTGTGTTGAAGATGCCAGCCTCAGGGTCCTTGGCTCCCAGACTTCGATGTTGCAGCTCTTCAGCAGCCAATGCTGAGAGTCCCTGTGGCAGCTCTTTGGACCCCTTTCAGCCGGCTTCAGTGCTTCTGTGGGGTTCCCTGGCCTCTGGAACCCCTCCAGGCCAGCCACTTTCTCCGCTGTCTAAGGCCTATGAGAGGCTACTTATAGTACAGCAGCATGGAGCTATACATGCCCAGTGTGTGCATTCAATGAGGGTCAGGGTCAGTGTGGGCCATCCGGGACATGTCTGAAGTTCAACCCCACTGTGGCCCAACAGATTCTCCTGGAATGTCATGAGTGAGGATAATGTCACTGCCCCCAAGTCTTGCTCCTATCAGCAGAGCCTAGAGGCCTTAAACTCACTGGGAATGTCAGGATACCTGAGGGCCAATGGCCTGGACCACCCCATGGAAGACAGGAGTGGGAGAGGGCAGGACAAGTGACAGGGTAACAGTCAGAACCTTGCCCCCAGAGCTGTCACAGAGTGGCAGGAGGACATCTTCTGGTTTGTTATTTATTTATTTATTTATTTTATTTTTGCCTCAGTTCTATGTACTTCCTTGGTCTCCCTGCCATGGTCATAAAGACAGAAGACCCTGTGTGGTTTCTGAGCTGGGTCATGTCTTACTTTTTTTTTTTTTTTTTTACTGCTTAAACAAAATAACAGACACCCAGGATTACAGGAGGAAAGGTTTATTTCAACTCACAGTTTATAGAGGTTTCAGTTCAAGGTTGGCTGGCTCTAAGGCAGGGTGGCCGGCAGAGGGGCATCACAGGAGAGAAACAATTTCTGGTGTGGCAGACAAACCACAGTGAGCATCAAGCAGCTGTCCTGCCTCATCCTTTGGTTTCCCTTTGGGTGGGGCCAAGTAGAACTGGCTAATTCCAATCAGTAGACTAATTTATTATGACCTACCCTTAATCCTAGTAGCACGTGCCCTAGCAATAGCTGAAAAGCCCCACCTCTGAGTTCACGAAGAGTTTGGGGACATCTGGATATAAGCCATAATATTCCACTGTGGTGCCCCCAAAGATTGATGCACGTTCCTTTATCCCAAAAGAATTTAGTTTATCTCTATGAGTTACCAAAGTCCTAACAGTTTTAGTATTGTTGAAAAGTGTAAATTTAGCAGCCTTTAAGACTTTTTTTTAAAATGTATTTGATACACTGTCTCACTATGAAGCTCAGACTCATAGTGATCCTCCTGTGTTTAGATGCCCCAGTGCTGAGGTTACAGGCATACACCACCAGGCCAGATCTTGGTGACTGGCTCAATGTTCCTGGGGCGTGGAGCTGGAGTGGCATGTGGTGTCTCCTTTGAGATTTAAGGAAAACTCTTACCTGTGAGACCCTGTACACATGAAAATAAAATTTACCACTTCCAACATACAATAGCACAAGATAAACATTTCCATTCCAAAAGGTACCAATAGGAGGATTGAAAGGACAGAACCCAGCAAACATTAAGCCCTGTAGTTCCAAGACCAGTACGTGGGGCAAATTATGGCAATATGTGAACTCTGAAGGGCTTGGGCAGCTCCAGTCCTATGGGACTTCAAGTGTTTGCAGCTCTCGTGGCTTCTCTCTTGGGCTGGCTTTGCTCACTCTTTTCAGGGTCTCTACTTCACGCTCACAGCTTTGCATGCTGCCCTTTCAGGGACCAGGTCTGCCTGTTCTCCCAGACCTTTTCCTGAAATCTTGGTAGAAGCTTTTCTGACCCCATAACTCTTACATTCTGCATGTGGCTAAAACCAACACCGTGTGAATGACATCAAAGTCTGCCACTGGCTACAGTATTAGCCAGATTTCCTTTTCTCTGGGCTGAAGAAATGTGCCTAGATTGCTGATCACTGTGAACCCAATCCTGAGAAATAAATACTTTAGACTGCCACTATCCTGGAACATGGTGCTCTGGGGCTTTCTTTTTAAAGCAAAGTCTTTCACCTTTGCAAATTTGAGGCTGGAAATAGTGGAGTCCTACTGATTCTTGTGATGTCCCAGGCTGTCTTTTATATTATCCTGTTTCTTTTCAGTGAACAAGTTCTCCTCATTCCATCTTTGCAAACTGTAATTTTACTAAGCTTCCTTTCTGGCCAAATTCAAATCATTTTAAATTATCTTGCCAGGCTCTTTGCTCTTGATTCTCAACATAGATTTGGTAAAATTCCCTTGATAATATGCCTCTGCCTCAACATTAGACTGCTTGAAATTTCTTTCAGCAGATTAATTAGTTCACTGCCCTTTACCTCAGTTTTAAGTAAAGTCTCTAGACATGAGTAAAATGCAGACAAATTTCCTAGCATAACTCACATGATCGGGAGTACAGCAGCCAATGCAGTGCCTGCTTTTGACTGAAACTTGCTGAACCAGATCCTTTCCAGGTGCATTTCTATCAGCACTCTGGTCTTCTGATCTCTGACCAGAATCTCCCAGCAAGTGGAACTTATAGCATTCCAGGGTTGCTTCTTCAGAGTTCCACCCCTGGTCAAAACTCAGCTGTTCTTTTTTTCCTTTTTAAAAAAGTTTGATTTATGTATTTATTGATTGATTGATTGATTGATTGATTGATTTGCTCAGCTCAGCCTGCCCTACGGATGGGACTAGCAAGGCATGTGGTGCTGGGTATCAAATTATGGTCCCAGCGTTTTGCCTAAGCTTGCCTAAGTAGGTGCTTTAAACCCCTGAGCTATCTCGCCAGCCCTCAGCCTTTCCTTTTTGTATTCACTACACATTCAGTGACATGGTCCCTGTGTCTCTGTTGGTTTTCACACATTGCTGGGACAAAATACCTGACACCCAAAATGAAGGAAGGAAAGGTTTATTGTGCTCACAGTTAGTAGAGGTTTCAGTCCATACTTGGCTGGCTCCAAGACAGAGTGACACATTGCAGTAGGCAGCAGTTCATGACAGCAGAAAACAGCAAGAGCAAAGGGCAAAGCAGCAGCTGTGACTTCTGGCAAGCCTCTCTCTCCTCCTTGTATTATAAGCAAGTTACCTCAGGTTGAGTATGTAAAGCTCACACAATGTCCATGCCCTCCTCTTGCTCAGGATGAAGATGCTTACAAAGAACCCTGGTTCTCTGCTAAGTCACTTAATTAAACTTCTAAACTTCTCAAGATGACCTCATGTATCAACCAGTACATCCTCATCATCTGGCTGGAGACCTGCAGATGTTCCCAAAGAAGGCTAACCCAGATGTACTACAGCAGGAAATAGCCAAGTTGATCTTCATTCCACAGCCCTCCCTACTGAGGAATAAACAAAGACAAGGTAGGGGCGTTGTGGAGTGATAATTGACATGAGAACTCTGGCTTCACTTGCTTTTCAGTTTACTTTAAAAATCACTAATTTTAGTTATTTAATTTAATTATTTTAATTATTTAATTGTCACCAGTTTTAAATTGGAGGTTGCGCATAGCATCATTCCCCCACTCCCTTTACTATAGAGGACACCTGCGATGCGTGGGCTGCTACGATGACGGTTGTCTTGGAGATGTCTCCAGGACTTGAAGGCCACTTTCACTAAAACCTCGGATGCTTCCCTTGGGCCAGAGGTATCCAGTCGGTGACTGGAATAGAACTATGAGGCCACAATGAGAAGAACTGAGGAGTTATAACGTCAGAGGGTGTCATTACCTTGGGATCCTGCGCGTACCAACCACCAACTTTCACTATGTCCCACCCAAAGCCCTGCAGCAGAGCCTGGGAGGGTCTGGTCATCCACCCTGTCCTAATCCAACTCTCATCTTTCCCTCTTGCCTAAAGATAAAGGGAGCTTGAAGTGGGATGAGCCAATACATTTTTTGGGGACATCAGGCCACATCTTCTGTGCTTGTTGCTCCTGAAAAATTCCTTTTTCCTTAGTCTCCCATGTGAGACACAAGTAAAGTAGGGTTTGGAAACATGACTGAACTGGGTCACACAACACAGAGCAAGTCCTCGCTACATAAGTTCTACGTTAGACCTTTGGAACACAACCCTTCCCATTCTGTTTTTCTACCTGTCATGGCGCAGCCAGCGGGTCCTCGCCTGTACCACAGTCACGAGCCAGAGAAGTATCTGTGGGTGTTTCCCAGCCTCTGGTGCTTTGTAGCAGCAACACAGACAGATGAGGACAGTCCCCCCTCCTGGGTGCCCTCTGTGTGATGCCACCGTCTGCCCCTTGAGTTCCTGGGCTGCTCCAGGACACGGCAAGTCCTGCTCCTTTCCACTCGGTGCTGCTGTCTACTTTGTAGAGGAAGAACTGAGTACAGCGTGTACTCACTTCATTACTGACAGGACAGCCTGTGTTCTCTGAGTAGTGCGTCCTCACACTAGGCCAGGGTCCAAGCTGCTGACAGGTCCCAAATACAGTGTTGTCATTTGATCTTTATGACCAAATTGAATTCCCCCGTAGCAGTTGCTGTATCTGCTGTCTTCCACTGCATTCCTCTACTAAGCAGCACAAGCAATTTCTCTGAGGCCACAGGGAAGCCAATAGCAGCCCCATTCTGCCCAAAGGCCCTAACTTTAGGGAGGAAAACGGAAAGAGAGAGAGGAGGGGAGCTTGAGTGATGTCGCCTCCTCCACAATCCCCCCACCCTTTTGTTCCCATCCACTGCTGGGCTTCTTGAGGGTGGAAGACTTTCTTTTATATCTTAAGAAGAAATGAAGTCTGAGCTGCTTCTATAGTCAAACTCAGTGATAATGTTAATCAAATACATGAAAAATGCAATTAAAAATGATAGATTCAGATATGTCACATGCACGCCTATAATCCCAGCATGCTGAAGGCTGAGGCAGGGGGATCACATGTTTAAGCATGGCCTGAGCAACTTAGCAATTTAGTGAAAACTTGTCTCAAAATAGGGGGGCTGTCATTCAGTGTGAAGGCTTCAGTTTCAATTCCCAGTACCGCCCATATTATGTTAAATAATAAAATTTAAAAAAAAAAACAACAGAAAAGGAATCTATGCCTTTGTAGATCTACATACTGCTGCAGAAAACATTAAGCAGCTTTGAAATTTCAGTAACCTGGGGTGGGGAAGTAAATATAAACTAGTCTGTTTCATCAGAGGCAAAAAATTTTTAGAAGAGCTGTAAAGAAAAAAATATAGAGGTAATAAAACAGCTGCTGGAAAAAGGACTCATCTTGATTTATTAAATCATTTAATTTGCTAATGAAATAGTGACTCCATGGCTGCTGCTCTGATTGATGCTATTGACGGGAAGGAAATATTTAACTTGTACCATTTCAAGTTGCTTTTCAAAGTCAAATAGCAAAAGCATGGAAGGAGCAAATTAAGTACCAGAGAAAAAAGAAATCCAATTTGTGTCTAAATTTTCCACAGAATGATTCTTTTCGCTCCCCCACTTCTCCCCTTTTAAAAAAAAATGTGCTCTTTCCACCCAAGTGCATCCTAAAGTAAGTTGTGGTTTTCTTCCATTAAATAAATTCCTGATCACAACAAAGCAGCAGACATTCTGGTCTGGTTTCCAGGGGAAAGTGTTGCTGCCCCAAGTGCAGGACTTTTGGGCACAATGTGCTGACCAAGCAGCCTCTGAGCATTACTTGGGAACCTCTGGCTCTTGTGCAGCAGTAGTTGGGTCTCCCACGATGCCTAGGCCTGGCTCTGGCCCTGGTTTCTCACCAAGGCTGACCCCTGGGCTCCTGCCAGGCTGGTGCTGAGCAAGTTTGCAGGTTATTAGCATGTCCATCTCCCAGAGTCCCACAGTGTGGGCTGAGATGAACTGGTGTATGAATCTCAAAGGGCAATGATGGAGATTCTTAGGGAACCAAAGGGCGGTGGGGAGAGGAGCTCAGGAGAGGTGTCAGGCTTTTGTCAAGGATACATGCTCAAGTTGAGGCGTTTCCCCATTGTAAACACAGTTTCTAGTCCAGGGGGTGTGCACAAAGGGAAAATGGAAAGGGTACCTAAACACTCTTTGATTTCAAGGCCCAGTTGTATCACAATTATATCCTTTGCTCATGTCTGTGGTCCCTAGGCTAGGACCAGCTCAGCGTCCCAGACACTGTATCGAGACCCAGTTTCTCATTCTTTCTCCAGGAATGAAGCTCCTGGGGACATTTTACTGGTGTGCTGCAGGTCACAGACTACTCCGGAATCAACCCCTGGCTCAGGAAATGGCACTCAAGGTCCCATGCCCACCTGGCCCTCTTATGGGCAGGATTGGGGGCTGCCTGTCTGGAGGCAGGAGTTAACTGGGAAAGGAACAGATTCCTAAGCAAAACTGTTGCTGTCACACAAGAAAGAAAGCAAATATCAATGCTGTGTTGTAGCCAATAGTGTCCACTAGTGAGCAAGTCGCAGTAGCTGGACTTGGAATTGGAAAGCTCTAGTCTGCCATCAGATGGTCTTCTACCTTGGCACCCTCCGTTCAGTTGAGGATGTGGGGCAAGAATGGTATTGCCACAAGCTCAAGGGGCTTGGGTGGTTGCTCCTGCAGCTGCACTCCAGTATTATGTGGCTCTGCCATCCTATGGTGGCTGATGCATTGTGTCAGCTTGAGATGCCAGGAAGTTGACAGGATCCACTTGATGACTCCACAGCCTGGAATGTGGGGGTCCCACCCTAGGAAGGAGTGGGTCTGCTGTAGAGTGACTCTGCCCAAAAAGGGTATATAAAGGGGTTGAGGAAGGCTTTTGTGCACTCCACTTCCTCGGAGAAGCTTTATCTTCCCAGTTGGCATGGACAGAAGGGAGAGGAGCTTGATGGATGCTACAGCTGCTGTTCCCTTTGTGCTCTTCATTGCTTTCTGCTGCCATGAGCTGCGGCCATGAGCTGCTGCCATCTGCCTTGGCGCCAGCAGAATAAGGACTGAAACCTCCACTAACTAAGTTAATAAACCTTTCTTTCCTTAATTTTGGGTGTTGGGTATTTTGTCCCAGCAATGAGTAAAATGTTACTGAGACACACCTGCAACCTGTGTGAGTGTGAACCAGGCACACAGCTCTCCCGAATCCACCTGTGACGTGTCACAGGCTGCAGGCCAACTGGGCACAGACACAGGCCTCTTGAGAGAAGACAACCTCAGGAAGTGGCTTCTGCAGAGGGACTTGGTGCTCAGAAATGTGCTTGGGAACAAGTAGCAGAAGCCTGAGAGCTGTACCAAGCATAAAAGACAGTCTGTTTCCCTGCATATATAAAACTGAGAGGGAGGGCACTCAAAACCAGGGCAGTTATCCACAGCGTGCATGGGTGTGTGTGGCAGGGGCTTCTGATCTCCCTGCCCAGCACCCCCAGCCCACCAAGCAGTTGCTGCCAAGAGAGCCCAGGGAGCAGTGTCCCTGCAAGGAGTATTGTAGACCTACCTGCCATTGTCTAGGTGTTGACTGCATCCAAATGTGGGAAGAGGGGGCGTTTCCACAAAGTGCCCCAGGTGGATACCACGGCATATGACCTCACCAGTGAGCTTGAGGCCACACCTTCTGCACTGGTGAAGAAGATGGAAATGATCAGGAATGCAGAAGGCGACTTCAGGAAATGAAACCTATGCTATTTGGGGTAATGCTAACGCCAGCCTGTACACAGGAGTATTTGAGATTATGGGATTTCAATCATTCATGTTCACTTTCCTATGTTTATAGAGGTTTTGGTTGAAGATACATAATCTATCAATATATAACCTTAGGTGTCCGGACACATACACCAGAGAAACAATGTATGAAGTACAGTGGGCTTCAGCATAAAGCCTGCTCTGTCCCATACTAGTTAACAATCTATTCATCTGTAAGCACTGCAAAACTCCAAGTAAGAATAACTTTAAATAGACAAAGAATTTTTCTCTCATTCAACCTGAAAATAGGCCATCCAAATCTGGGGTGTTTCCTCTACTTCCTGAAATAGCAGGGAGCCAGACTCCTCCTATTTTGCCACATTAGCAAATGTAGCTCTGAATCTCAAAACCACTATATGAGCCACTGTAGCTATACCAGTTCCAGTCGTTACATCATGAGCTCATTCTAGACAGCAGGAATAAGGATCAGAAGAATCAGGATGCATCTTGGAGTCTTTAGGACTCTTGCTAGAAAGTTGCACAGAATTCTTGTTTATATCCCATGAGTCAGAATTCAATAATATAGATTCACAGAGCTACAAGTGACACTGGGGTCTTTACTCTGCATGACCCATACAGACCAGGCTGAAATGCAGCAGCTCTGTTACTAAAGGAAAACAGAAGGGGATAGCTCGTAGACTGGGCCGCCTCCCTGACCTATTTTAGAATTCACTGAGACTCTCAAGAGATGTGAGGGAGGAAGCGCAGCCCAGCCCTGACAACCTCTGGTAAGCTGTGACCTGCATCTCTGTGATTCCCCCTGCATCCTCTGGGGCCACCTGTCCATAGGGCAGGACAACAATGACAGCCCATGCATTCAGGAGAGCAGGGAGTGGCGCCATGGCAGAGCGTACTGAGTTCTCACGGCCTGCTGTACTGTCAGAGGCACGCTGATGGCCCAAGGCCTAGGGGCTGAGGGAAGGAGAAGAGAAGGGACAGGAGTGGTGGTTCCTGCTGCTGGCTGAGCAGAAGCATCAGGACAACTTTGGTGTTTGGGAGAATTTGCTTTTTTCCAGCATACTTTTCCTAAAGTGGCTGCTTCAAATCCCCACTACAAGGACCTGGTTTCCTTCTACCTACATGGATTTAAGAACTGGATAGTGGCACATACTTACTCCTGAGTAGTTGCCAACACTTTTCCATTTTGATGAAGTCATCAGCCATGACACTGTGCTGGCCAACAGTACAATGATTCCCAATGTCCCACGACTCTGATCTTTGACCAGGATGTGCTGTTATGGGTTATGTTTTAAAATTAATAGGGTGGACCTGGAATTACACAGAGGCCTGTGTAATGAAGAACTCATTGCACAAATGAGGAAATAGGTCAAATTTCTGAGTGTGCCTGACTTTATCTTCGTACAGAGATTCTGAAGCTTGGAATTTCCAATCCACACTCTGGTGGCCAAGCCTTTTTAACTTACACTCAGGTCCCAGGTGGAGCCACAGCAGACCCACAGTTCACAGTTTGTAGGTGGGGAACTTTCCCTACTGCTGCTTCCTTCTCACTGTCCAATCACTAAGAAGCATGGGTTAGACCTTAGGGAGGAAGCTGTGAGAAGCTCTGTGTGGTGGGCGTCCCAGAACCATGGTGTTTACACCCATCCCCTGGGAGGGGGTGTACAGGGGTTCCCTGGGATGCCTATTCAGTCTCCTTCGATAGGAAAGAAATAAAAACCAAAGGAAATAGGAGAACAGAGCTCAGAATCCAAGCTTCTGATTAATGCAGTCCATTCTCAGTGTCCATGGATATTGGTTCCTGGACACCCTTGGATACCAAAATCTATGGAAGCTCAAGACCTTTATATGAAATTCACATGGCCCAAACACATGATAGACATCTCTAGACCACTTTCAGTGCCTAGTATAATGGAAACACTAGGTACATATTTGCTGTATTATTTAGAACAGTGGCATTGGTGTCTCAGTAGGGTATTTTGTTATCACTAAAAGCTCTAAAAAGTTTGCAGTCACTGATTTTCTTTAGGAAAAGAAAGTTTGTTCCCATTCAGCACAGTTACAATTTTTCTCTAAATAGTTTTGATCTACTATTTGTTGACTCCGCAGATGTAAACACAAATGATAGAAGGAATAGAGTGCATTAATTTTCATCTATATATTCTTTTTCTTCTCTGTAATTTTTACTAGGACAGAAGAAATACCCTGTTCATTTGTGAAGCCTGTATTTCCTACGAGATGTGATCTCTCTGTCTTTCAGGACCACTTGGTATGTTGCTTTGTGCCTACACAGAAATACCTCCTGGATCCACTTCCTTCATTTCCCAGGCTTCCATGCTGAGTCCCCGAAAATTGTATCAATTAACTTTCATTTCAACCCCTGCCTCTGTGGCCATCTCTCAGTGTGGTTCCCTATTGTTTGAGCCCTAAATCTTAATTCGTTACTTAGTGCATATTCAAGCAAAGAATTGTGATTGATCTGAAAAATCTGGGACATGTGGTTGATATTTCCCTTGGGTCCAGACAGCCAAGATCTTGTGTTGAGGGGCTTCCCCCTAAAGCAACTCTTACATCTGTATATTTTCTATGTTCCCCATCCTGGGTCAAGTGGTGTAAAGGCACTCAATCCTCACAAAAGTGATTTGGCAAGGACACTGGTCTTGGCTTGGAAGAGGCAAAGTGAAGTGTGTTCTGTGTGCTGTGGTTCTTCCCTCTCCCTGCTATACAGGCAGCAGCAGCCTTTCCATCCACCCTTGCAATTGGGGGTAACCACATGACAGACCCTGACATCTCTCTCGAGACTATTGGGGGTGGGGGTG
Source organism: Capromys pilorides (assembly GCA_004027915.1). Lineage (NCBI taxonomy): Eukaryota > Metazoa > Chordata > Mammalia > Rodentia > Capromyidae > Capromys > Capromys pilorides. Next base: position 19,871 of record PVKN010004135.1, read on the forward strand.
GGGGCTCCAGCAGAAAGCTTCTTCCTGGTGCAATTCAGACACAAAGCCAAGGGGCAACACTGTTCAGTGGTTAGCTGGTATCCAAGTGTTCCCGAGGTGGTAAGACAGAATCTAGGTGTGCCCACACTAGTGGGCTTGTATCCAGGTGTACCTGCAGTGACAATACAGGTATCCAGGTGTGCCTACAGTGGTCAGCTAGCATCTAGGTGTGTCCATAGCAGTCAGTTGGCATCCAGGCACAGTGGTCACAGTGGGCACAGTGGGCACAGTGGTCAGCTGGAATCTAAGATCACTGAGTAAACTTCTCTTATCTAAAAGAGAGGAGCCAGTTTGGGGTTTCCTTAAAATAGCACTTTGTACTTTCTGAAACTCCACCACCTCCAGAAGCAAGTGGAACTCTTGCTCAGACAATAAGTCTGTGCTTGAGGTCAGCCGCTGTGCACACCCACTGGGCCTCTTCTGTCTGTGTGCCATGAGGTAGCGCTTTCAGAGCCAACTTGTGAGAAGGTGGTGAGCCACCTGTTCAGAGCAAGGTTGGCACCCTGTCTGTGCAGATGCTCAGGAGAAGAATGCCTCAGAGAAAATGCTCATCTCCTGCAGAATTAGCTACATTTTACTTCATGAACACTAGGACTCAGCTTATAGGTTATTGATAGGGTTTAGGACACACTTAAAACATGCTCCTGGCTCTTGGGAAGATAACAGTAGTGAAAAGGTCTCTTTCACCTCTTCCACACCCATCCTGCTCGGAAGCAGCCTGGCCCCCAGGGAAACCATTCTTTCATTGTTCTCCTCCTCTTCTTCCCCTGAAGTAGGCCAGGAGACCCTCATTTGAGATGACGAAGCAGTCTCTTCTCTCTGAAGAGACACAGAGAAGATGCTGAGCACACAAGCCTTGCTATAGCTTTCTCTCATACATCACATTGTGCCTCTTCCAGCCCAGTATGCTTCCCCATCTCTGGGCCTCATCATGCCTGAGCATGAAAATGCACAGGCTCCCTGTCTCTTTGGATTTCCGTTTGTGAAGGCTCCCACATCACACGAGGCTGTACTAGGTAAATCTGCATGCATTTCTCCTCAGTCATAGAAGCCTCAGGCATAAAACTAGCAGTGAACAGGAAAAATAGTTCTTGCCACCCCTACTTTACATAGCCTTGATGGAACGGGCCTGAAGAGATATTCTGCACTTAGCATTTTCCTAGTGCTTCTTCTATTTCCCCTTCACTCCAATGCACTTGTAAAATTTCACTGTGCATCACTTCTGTATGTATGTATTTATTTGTAAAATTTCATTGTGCATGTGTTTTGGAAACCATCTGAATCCTCACACTTGTGGAAAAGAGCATGCTATGTGGATAAATAAAAATCCCTTCACCCAAAGACCTCAGAGCATGTCCCTGGATGGATTCTCATTTACCCATTTCCCACAGGCAGACCTAAGCTGATCCTAGGCACCATCCAAGATCTAAAGGGTAATGACAGTTTGTTCATCTCTCAGTCTGACTAGCCAGCCTTTCCGCAGCCCTGGATCTAGGAGATGAAATCTGAGGCCTCTTTTTAGAACAAAAGATGGATGCAGGGCTTTCCAAACTGATTAAGTGTTTTGACAAGTGATTATTTTTCTCATTCAACCAAAGTTGAGCTTATGGAGCTTGGCAGCCAGGGTCCCAGGTAGGGACTCTTTCTCTTACCAATGGATGCCTTTCTGTCATCTACCTGGTGGCTCTAGCCACTGGGGCAAGGAGATTACAAATGGAGCTGAGGAGCCCTACTGGCTGAACTGTTGTGCTCTGAACCCCAAGTGGTGGCAGTAGCACCTGCCATAGAGTGCTGCCACTGACGTGGGCTTTCCAAAAGTGTGATCATGACTTCTGTGAGTGGGTCTAAAGGTTCAACCAGAGAGGAAATAAGAGAGATCTTGATCTGGTTATCATGACCCATTGTTTTATTTCAAGTACATCCCAGAATGCCCTTGTGAACAGTGATTAAGTTCTCCCCATAATGCTGCAGGCCTTCTCTCCTCTGTTCCTTCTGAGAGGGGTCTGTTAGGGCATGAGTGCTCTGAGTGCCTCTGTAGATACTGTCTGTGTTTCTGAGGGTAAAACCACCTTCAGCATGGAACTTTCAGGAATTCCCTCTCCTTAGGTCACAGGTGTTTCTACTTTAATGTCGTGGTAGATGACATGAGTGGCCACCAGGTTTGTTCCCTGTTATGCACCCTTGTATGTGACCTTGTATTCCTTCCATCAAGAGGTAAGGCTTTTCTCCACACATCTTATATCTGAGCTGGCTGTGTGACTTTTTTGGTGGTGCAGCAGTAGCAAATGTCACATGAGTAGAGACTTGAAAAGCACTTATGCCCCAGGACTTGCTGTGTTGTGGTACCTGAAACTTTCCTGCAATGAGAAATAGGCCAAGCTGGCCAACTGCGTATGGGGACAAAGACATGCCATTCTGTTCCCTATCCTGTAGTGGCAGATGCCCAAACACAGAACCTATGAGCTGAGCAGTAGCTGGCAGAACTTGTGCAAAGGGAGCCCAGCCTACCCTTGTGATGCCCAAAATCACGACCTTGGAAATGGTTGCTTAAACGACTGAATTTTGTAGTGATCAGTCAGTCTTGGTAGCTGGTTAAGATATCTAGGCCATCACATGGAAAAGAAAACATTGGCATGTGATTTCAAAGATATACTGGGTATCTAATTTAAGGCACGTGAAGTGTCTAATCTGTTGTCTGGCCTAAGTAATTATTAATGCATCATTTTTATTACTTTATCATCTCTCTTTATTATTAAAGATCTCATCTGATAATCCAATAGCCCGGAAAGTTCCAGTACTGACTTTCAACTCTGAATAAGTGGTTACAAACTTATGGGCTGTGTTTACATTTTCTTTGGTGCCAGGTTACATTGGATCACAATTGTCTTTGGTTCACATCAAGCCAAGAACTTCCCGCAGAGGTTTCTCCTCGCTCTCCAGGACTCATTCTTTCCTTTGCAATGGCTGGAGCCAGGCTGTCTGGAGATTCGCATCTTCTTGCACTGCCTATTCCTTGGGCAAGTTGCTAGCATCCACATAGCTGTCATTCCCCACTTGAAAGTAGAATAATCACAGCATTTCCCTTCTAAGGTGTTGTGGGGATTAAAAGGGAGAAAATAGAAAAAGCTATGACTTCTCACTAACTGGATCTAAAAGTGATCAACCATGTGGAATTCAGATCACAATCATTGCAAGGTGAGTGGGATGGCAAAAGGGGGTTTTGCAAAAAGTTGGCTATGTTCCAGGGCCAGGGTGCCTGCTACAAATTTTTCCCGGTCCTAGCCACAGTGTAGCATCATGTGATGCCACCTGATAGCCCTACATCTTAAACATTAGTGGGGCCACTTTAGGGTCCTATGGATGACTACATTGTCCAGGGGAGTGGCCACCATTCCTGGAGTCTTGGTTACCTGGAACTTGTTTCATCAAGGACTAGTCTGAGAAGCCTAGAATCTGGCTTCAGATGGCCACTTTAGAGGTGGGCTGCCTGCTGCTTCCCTGTGTGGCCTCTCTCCTTTCCATACCCTTACAAGGAAGGGCAGCACCCCTCGGTGCCCACAGAGGGTACAGTGGAATGATACAGGAAGAGCCTGGGCTTCTGGGGAATGGGGCAGCTACTTCCAAAACTGTCTGTCAGTTTGAACTTTTACATGAGGGAGGAAAAAAACACTTATGTTTTAAGTTTTTACATTATTTTGGCCAGTGTTACTATGTTCTTGGTGAGACAAACTAATATCTGACAGAGCATTGCTTCCTAATAAAGGAAAGAAAGAAAGGAAACTGGACATATGGGTTCCCAAGGCTGCTATAACCAATTAGCCCAACCTGCAGACTTCAAACAACCCAGTTATATCATCTTTTGGTTCTGGAGGGCTGAAGTTCCTAAAGTCAAGGTATGGCAGGGTTGTGGTGGTCCTCCTGGAGTCTCCAGGGGAATCTGCCTCCTTGCCATCTCTAACTTTTGGGTCTCTTTGCATCTCAGGACACTTGTCCATGTGCAGAGCAACAGTGCTATGTCAGTCCTTATGTCACATCTTTCCAACCTTGTTTTTGTGGTCACAGTTTCCTCCACTTCTCTTCTGCCTACTTCTTCCTTTGTGTAGTCCTCCTCCACCCGCGGATAGTCCCAAATCCTCACACCCGGGTCCTTGATCTCCACTGCAACCTCAGTTTCTTCTTGCTATGCGTTGTGATGTACCCACAAATCCCAGGACATGGACATCTTTGGGGGTCGTATCTGCCATGTCTGTGTTCTATGAACTTCTTCATTGCAGTTACGGAACCTGGGATTTTAATGTAGGAGAGACGTGCCTCGTTGTCATCTGCCCTAGGAGTCGAGCTTTCAAGGCCCATAAGTGATTTAGTTCATATATCTGAGTCCCACAGTCTAAACTCACTGGAGTGGAAGGAGATAACAACACCTACAGTTAAGCAGAGATAAAGTCATATCTTTACCCAGACTCATAGTCCTATAAAGTTTGCTTTTTGCTTTCTGATGCTGTTTATTGTCGTTGCTCTCAAAGCCAGCATTAGAATAAGATTTAGTAACTGCCAGTAGATACTGTTGTAGGCAGCTGAATTAGTAGAAATATTATAGACAGTCAGAAGGAGCCAGGTCCTCCAGGAGACAATATGGAAGACAAGGTGACTTTGCCACTTTGGAAGAGACAGACACTACCACTGTGGGACATGGCTCAAGACAAAAGAGTAAACAAATGCAATCACATACTTCCCTAGGGATGGGCAACAGGGATTGATCTCTAAATAGGCATCAATCACCTTGGAAGAGCCCAAAAGAGTCACTAACCCAATCCTCAACAGGAAGAGACACTGTCCTGTATTTATGCTCGCTTGCTATGTGACTCGCTTCGTCATTTGGTACTGGATTTAATTGTTTTTACCTGAGCAATGGTGCTTGTAATCTCATTGGTTGACCATAGTTTTGTCCCACCTCATGCTCACCTAAGCTAGTTTCCATGTTCTCCACCTCCTTAGACCTGCCTCAATGCATGGTATTACTCTATGAAAATCCTTGGAAGAGATAGCTTCCTGAGGACAGCCCACTGGAGCCCCCCTTCTGTCCTTCTCTCAGACAGAAGCTTCCTTTCCCCCAATAAATATACTCTGCTCTTAACCTCTACTTGTTTCTAACATTCATTCTTCAGTTTTAGAAAATAGGAACTTGCCCTGGGTACCGTTCAGGTCAGGAGTTTTATTTCTCCTATATTAACACCATTTCACAATGGTGCTGTACTGCTTCTCTTTCGGACACGTCAGGATTCTGACTGCAATTTAAAGCCAACAGTGTTTGCAAGTGAGAATGATCTTTCAAGAAAAGCATGCATGTTTGATCCAGAAAGGACTAACTTGAGATCCTATTTCTAGAATGTATTGCTTGTGTGGCTTTTTTTCTGGTTACTTTAGCTCTCTCAACCTGTATTTTTTATGTACACTATGGACTTATTATGAGGGTTATGAGTGATAAAAATAGATGCTCTGTGTAGCCCGGGCTCAGGAAGTAGTTGTTATGATTACTGTTCATCCTCCTAGTCTTTGCACCCATGGAGTGCTGCCTCATTCTTGCCAGTCTCTTAAGAGAGCAAGGAGGGAAAAAACACAAGCACACAGGGAGAGACGGCTGGACAGTGGGGAGATAAGCACTACTCTCAGAACAAAGGAAAGTAAAGAATCTTCTTTGGTTTTCTGGACAAGTTTCCTAATCTAAAAATAGCCACTAGATCACATGAGCTTCTGGGGGCCGTCCAGTGATGACTTTCTAGGGTTCTGAGAAGCACCCCAACTGCTAGAGTCTGTGCTTCATATATGTCTGCTAGACTCTGAGCTTCACAGCCTCTCTCTATAGCTATTTGTGTAGTAGCCCCAACGATATGGGCAAAGAATGAAAAGTTGTCAGGTCTAATACAGACCTCATATGGAGGGTACTGAGGCCCCTGCCCATGACCTGTCATTTGACCACATTGCTTTTAATGTCTCCTTTGGACTCACAAGTTATCCTTGGGCCAGAGGTGCTGTTAACAGAAACAGAGATAGACAACCAACATGAAGAGAAAGGCACAGGACACAGGAGGAGGCAGGCACCCTCACTACTGAGCTGGCCAGGTGCATCCTCTAACACCCTTTACCAAGCACTGAGCAGAGTGACAGCCCCTGGAATTCGTCCCAGCCAACACCAATGACAAGTTTTATCTGCTCCCAATATTTCCTGATCTCTTATATCTTGTACCCTCTTCCTGGGAGTAGTCGGAGAATTTTAGCCTAGATACTGCTGTATTCAAGGCTTTCTTCTAAAGTACCATCTTTCTCCTGATCATAGCAGGAGAAAATAATTTCCTAGCCTACATTTTGTAGGAGGGTGAATTTCCACGTGAAGATGAAATGAAAGCTGGCAACATGCTTTCTCAGGAGTGGCTCCTCATACTAAGGCAGATATAGCCTAAAGACACCAGAAAAAGACTAGGTGTGGATAAGGAGTGTCCATAGTGACAGCTTCATGACGGGAGAGATGGGCCCAAAGGAAGAGCCCAGGGCAGTTACTGACATTTATGTCCATTCTGATGAGCGAGTGGAAACAAAGGCTCTGAGGGCAGTGTGAGTCCATATGTAACATGCATATGCAGAGGAGGTAGGCATAACAAGGGACTCTGTAAGTTTAGCAATACAGAACTCTTGGATGATGGAGACGTGTGGTAAATATTAGCTGATGACTGTCTTATGACCACTTATGAGTGCAACTGAGTTGCTTCTCAATGTTCCCAGGGGCTGTGGAATCCAAAATGACCTGCTCAATATTTGGGACAGGATTTTAAAAAACACTACCAGGTCAATTTTGTGATGTTCCTTTTACACCACACCTCCCGCTCCCTTTTCTTCTAGCTTACAAGGATAGGAGGTGGATTAGAAACAGTTTCTGAAGGGCTGGCAAGATAACTCAGTGAATTAAGTGCCTACTTAGGCAAACTCAGGGACCAGGATTTGATCTCTGGTACCACATGCTGCCCTGGCACCGACCAGCCACCAAGACCAGGCATGGTGACACATGCCCATAATCCTAGTGCTAAGGAGGCTGAAAATAGCAGAATCAATACAAGTCTGAGCTGCATAGTAAGACCCTGTACCAAATACATTAAAAAAGAAGGAGAAAGAAAAAAACAAAAAAACAAAAAACAGTCTCAGAATTTATGTAACAGAAGCATGAAGAATAAAGGCACCCTGCACTTCTCTATTTTGGGTGCATTTATCTCTTCTGTGATGCAAGTTGCTGTTTGTCATTTTGTTGAGATGTTTCTAAAAAGAGGTTTAGCTGCAATGCATTTTGCTTTTGAGTCGCACTGTGAAAGCATTGCTTCTGCTCTTAGCAAGGCCATTAGAGGACACAGGAGCAGGAGGCTCAGGACTTGCCTAAGGCCGACATCACCCAGCACAGGCTGGCCACTTCAGTCCACTGTAATTTCTAGCTCTTTTCTCCCCAGGTCATAGTAGATGCACTTTACCATGAAAGTAACCATCATTTTGAAATTGAAAGTTTCCTACAGAAACTTTGGAACTTTATGTGATCATAATTTTCCAAAAACTTTTCAAGAAAGATGCAGTAGGAAAGAATGAGAAGACATGTCAAAGTTTGCTTTGCACAAAGTTAGGCACAGCCTCTACCTACTCAATGAGAGAGTAAAGAAGGAAGGAAAGAAAAGAGGATGGAATAAAATTAAGGGCAGAAGAGACAGAGGGAAGAAGGGAGGATCAAGACAACTTGCTCTTTAAGTGTAACTTGTCTAATTACCACTGAATATTATTCTGCTGTTATTTTAAGAAAACACTTTTCAATTTAATCAGAACCACACTTCATACTGGAAAGTCCACTGAAATCAGTCTTCATGTAATTTTTATTTTAAGCCAATGTAATGCTAACATCTTAACTTCTTGCCCTCTCTATCAGGAAAGAGTGGTTGCCCCTCCACGCTGTCCTTGTCCACCTACCTCCCTTAGTAGCTATGCTGCCTCATTATTCTGGGTGGGGGGAGGATGCCCAAGCAGGATTGTGGGAAAAAATATAAGACACAGAATTCAATTTTAATTTCTAACAAATAATAAATGTGTTTTAGTAGAAGATGTTCCACATGTCACATGGGACATAGTTATACTGAACAGTTTTATTGTTTATGGGCATTCAAATTGATACTGGCATTCCGTTTGTATTTGCTAACTCAGGCAGCCCACTCTTGGGGCTTATGTTATATGTGGTGTGGGGCAGTAGTTCGGAGCAAGTCCTGGAACCATGAATGACTCGGAGGGGCTCTCCCACAACAGCAAGGCCTGCCACCCTCAGGAAAGCACTGTCCTTTCTACCACCTGATTTTTCTGCCAAATTCTTTGCCCTTTAGAATCACCACATGTGCAAAAGTTGCATCTCATTAACTCACAACATCACAAACATTAAAACACATAATCCCAGTGGATTATGTGTTTTAGTACTGCTGCGATTATTGGTGTGTGCACCTTCCCCAGCTTGGGGTGATAGTCTAAATGTATTGAAAGAGAGACAGAGAATCAGGCTCTCTCTGTGTTGCTCTCTGTTGCCCTGGTTGGCTTTTCCCAAATAGCTTTTCAAAAAATTGCCATGCTTTTCATAGCGGTGCCTGCATTTTCCCCCGCAATGTCTTTCCACTTAGAGGAGCCCAGAAGCTTGTTGCTGAGCCCCATGTAGCTACAGAGAGTAGTTTCCACACAGCCTGGGCACATGTGGCTGCACACCTGCCAGATGAGAAGAGGGTTGCTCCAGTGGTCCTATGTTGTTAACTTGTATGGGAGCTTCGTGCCAGAGTGCCCAGGGTGCAAGAGACAATAAGTGTCATAATGTGGCTTTCTTGGTGAGAAAGAATCACTGAGGCATTTGATAGTTTCATTGCCCATATAAACTTTTCATTAAAGTGACCAGAATGAAAGGTTAATAATTTAGAAATATTTACATATAAAAATTCTACAGTGTTGACAAGTACATACATATATGTATTTACTACTCTTGAAGTTGTTCATTCAATAGACAAGGAATGATAAGAACTCTAGAAAGCTCCAAGTTCTCAGCTTTCAGTTACTATAATAAAGCATCTGAGATCATTAACTTACTTATTTGATTCACGGTTTTGGAGGTTTCAATCCACATTCAGTTGGCTCCGCTGCTTTTGGGACTAAGAACTACAGTCAGATTAGGGATGTACAGAGCTTTGCAGGAATAAAAGTTTAGGCGTTGGTGGATGCTATGGGTTGTGTCTAGTTGCCCTCCCTAAAGCCTCATGCAGTCATGGGGCAGGGGCTTTTAGAGTTTGAGATTAATTTATGATCCACTGGGACTATGTGTTTTAGTATGGCTGGGATTATCAGTGTGTGCACCTTCCCCAGCCTGGGGTGATAGTCTGAATGTATTATAAGAGAGACAGAAAAACAGACTCTCTCTCTGTTCCTCTCTGTTGCCTTGATTGGGTGGTTGCCTCTGTTGCAATTGTTCCATCACCATGAACTGTTGCTCTCTGCCTTGTGCCACTCTGCCTTGGAGCTGGCCAAGTATATACTGAAATCTCCAGTAACTCTGAGCTAAATAAATCTTTCCATTCTTCATTTTGGATGTTAGGTATTTGTCCCAGCAATGAGAGAAGAGTAACTGAGATAGAATTTGATACTATTATTATAACTAACCTGACCATGTGGATTACAAGTTTTTGGGAATTGCTTATGGGAAGAGATAAGAAAGATTTAAAGAGCTCGCTTACTTGCAAAGAGCTAAATAAACTTCAGCTATTCAGTAGGGGAGATTCTAGTCAAAGCTCAGACCAGAAGACTGTCTGGAAGCCTGCATATAAAAAATGGCTTATAGGAAAAGATTAAAAAGGTTTGGAGAGGTCATTTACTTACGAAGAGCTAAAAAAAAGCTTCAACTGTTCTGTAGGGGAGATTCTGGTCAGAGCTCAGACCAGAAGACTAACAGAAGGCCTACTTGTAAAGACCAGGTTGGGGAAGTTTCAGCTGGGAAGAAGGACTGCATTGGTTGTTCGACTCCACATGATTTGTGCTATGGCTTGGCGGGAAGTCTATGTGAATTTTGCTCATGCCCAGAGACTTTGCCTAAGCCTGAGATTAAGCATGATGGACTAATTAATCTTTCAAAAGATACTTCAAAGCAACGAACTATTGGGGCCATGAAATGGTTACTATTGAGGGCTTTTGGCCACATCTATGTTGCAAATCAAGAGAAAAGAGCCAAGCAGCATGATTTAAAATGTGAGTTTAGCTAGAAAAAAAAAAAAAAAAAAGCTCTACTAAAGCTATGGACTGCAAAGATAGAGATGAAAGGATCTCCATTGCTGGGAAGGAACAAAAACATTGAGGAAAAATGGCCTGAGGGTATCGTAGGAGGCAGCAGCTCTCCACCCTTTGCAGCCTCAGAATTGCAGGGGAAAGAGACTTTGCTTTAAGAACAAAGCTGCAGAACCCCAAGTTCCAGAATGGTGGCAGCAGCCAAACCAGGTTCCAAAATGGCACTGACATGGAGAATTTGTTTCTTGGAATCAGGGTCAGAGTGCTCATCCATTCAAGCACTCAATCCCTACATCCAAGAGAGAAGGAAGCCTGGCTACTGCTCCTGCTGGCAGCAGACGTTGGCATCATCCATGTAGCACTGGTTTTAGGTGCATTCAGAATGCAAGAGTTGTAAGATTATGAAGGCTTCCACCTCAATTTCAGAAGAAGGTCTGGGAGGCCAAGCACTGTCCTCTGAGAGGGCAACATGTAAAACAGAGAGTGAGAAGCCAATTTAGTAGAAACTCCAGAAATTTGGAGAAGCCAAAAGTATGGACTGTCTAATGGAAACTGCAAAGAGGGAGAAAAGTGGCCTAAGAGAGAAGCCATGGGAGCTACCCCATGGGTGCCTTAGGGGTAGAGCCATGTAAGGCCTTTGGAGCTCAAAACTCAGTTCAGACTGCTTTGAATATTCCAGTTGTAACTATGGGATTTAACATTTGCCTGCTGGATTGTGGACTCATGTTGCTACCAATGTTTTGTATTCCCCTGTTGTTTGCAACTTTTGGTTACAAAAATGTTTCACTTTGGATGTGTTTAACTTTTCTTTTGTATAGAGGCTCACAGTTCGGAGTTTGCCTTGAATCTTGGAGGAGATTTGTGGCTTGGACTTTTCAGCAATGCTGAAACTGTTGAGATGTTTGCAACTCTTAGAGATGGACTAAAATGTCTTTTGTATAAAGGGATGTGCATGAGACTTTGGCAGTCCAGGGGTGAAATATTATGATTTGTGTCTAGTTGTCCCCCCAAAGCTTCATGCTTTTATGGGGTGGGGGCTTGTAGAGTTTGAGACTAACTCATGATCCACTGGGATTATGAGTCTTAATCTGCTAGGATTATGGATCTGAGTACTGCTGGGATTATTGGTGAGTGTACCTTCCAGCGTGGGATGATAGTCTGAATGTATTATAAGAGAAACAGACTCTCTCTCTGTTGCTCTCTATTGCCCTGGTTCATTGGTTGCATCTGTTCTGCCGCCATGAACTGCTGCTCTCTACCTTGTGTCAGTCTGTCTTGGAGCCAGCTGAGTATGGACTGAAACCTCCAGTAACTGTGAGCTAAATAAATCTTTCCTTCCTTCACTTTGAGAGTCAGGTATTTGTCCCAACAACGAGAGAAAAGTAACTGAGACAGTGGAAGATCAGAAGATTTGGATCTGAGACAGTAACTTGGGTTAACAGAGATGTAGAGTACTGGCAGAATAGCCAGACTGTTTCTTACAAAGAGAATAAGACAATTCTCTAGAGTTTGTGATTTTTCACCCAAAACACATATCGAACATGACTCACAAATCTACCATAGTCAGCCTGGAGATTGAATAGACTAGTAGCAGTGGCAGTTATCTGGTGGCATGGCTGGAGGAAAAATTAGTCAACCCATATGAGAGAAAAGCTGCAGTTTAGCGTGTGTGTGTGTGTGTGTGTGTGTGTGTGTGTGTGTGTGTTGAGGGGGACAGAAGTTGACACCATGTGACCAAGTGAGTGCTCTGACGCTTGTACCTTAAGTGCAGTGAGGCATCCATTTGGGACTGTTGGATCATGGGCAAAAGTACCGGCCAGTGTACAGTGGGAACTCCTGAAGCAGAGAGCTGCCATCTTTTATCTTTTTTTCTAGGTCATATGGACTTTTTTAGTATTTTTTTTCTTTTATGAAGTTTATTGGTGCATCTTAGCTATACATGATAATCATCATCATAAGAAAATTGTACCTATGTGTGACATAACTTGATTCTTTTTTTTTCCATTTTCCTCCCCCTCCCTTCAATTTCTCTTCTCCTTATTTACAAAAGTTTTATTTTCACTTTTTCCTTCTTTTCCTTTCCTTTCTTTCTCCCTCCCTGCTACATAGTTCCCCTTCCTATTTGAACATTTCCTTCATATTACATAATATCTATTACATATTTTGGTCCTTATTTACACATTTGGTTTCTCACACCAGAGAAATAATGTGGTATTTATACACATGTGCCCAATTTATTTCACTTCAGAGTATGGTCTCAAGCTGCAACCATTTAGCCAAATGTCTGAAGTTTAGCCTTCTTTATAGCAAAGTAATATTCTAATGTATAAAAGCCACGTGTTCTTTAGCCATTCTTCAGTTGATACGTATTTGGGCTCTTTTTAAGATTTAGCTACTACAAACTGTACTGCTATAAACATGGGTGCATATATATTGCTGTCAGATGATTTTGAATTCTTTTGGGAAGATATTAACAAGGCGAATAGCTGGGTCAAATAGAACCCCTAGTCATAGGTTTTTGAGAAATTGCCACACCGATCTCTACCATGATTGCAGCAGTTGACAATTCCACCAACAATGGGAAAAAGTTCCTTTTTTCCACAGCTCTACCAGCATTTGTTATTGGTTGACTTCTTGATAAGAGCCATTCTTTCTGGGGTGAGACAGAATCTCAGTGTTGTTTTAATTTGTATTTCTCAAATGACTAATGATGTTGAACATTTTTTCATATATTTTTGAAGATTCTATTCATTTCGGATGCCCATTTTTGGATTTGGTCTTTAAATTGGAGGGTCTCTTTTATTTTTAGTTGTTTATTTAGTCTAGATAACAGTTCTTTGTTTGAGAAACAGCCAACAAAAAATCTTTTCCCACTCTGTGAGTTATCTCTTACTTGTTGGTAGTTTCTCTTGCTGTACGAAAGCTTTTTAATAAGACGAAATCCCAGCTGTTCATTCTGTATGACAGTTCCTGTGCAACTGGCGCTTTGTTCATAAAGTCTTTGCCTACACCAACATCTACCTTTTCAATTTTCCAGCAAATCTAGTGTTTCTGTTACAATATTTAGAACTTTGATCCATTTTGACTCTAGTTTAGTGCATATTAAGAGATATGGGTCTCATTTTAATCTTTGGCATGTGGAAAGTCAGTTTTTCTAGCACCATTTGTTAAAGAGGCTATCTTTCTTTAGTGAAGGTGGTTGGTACTTTTGTCAAAGATAAGGTGGCTAAGTATGTCTGGAGTTGCATCTTATAATCTACTCTTTTGATCCTCAGGCCTGTTTTTCTTTTGTTCAGTACCACACTGTTTTGTTGTTTGTTTATTTGTTTTCTTTTTTGAACAAATCACAGTAGCTTTATAGTATACTTTTGAATAAGAAATTGTTATACCCCCTTCCTAGTCTTTCTTGCCCAGCATCACCTTTGCTATTCCAGGTCTCTTCCAGTTCCAAAGGAATTTTAGGATTATTTTTCATAATTCTGTGAGATATGCTGTTGGAAATTTGATTAAGATTGCATTAAATCTGTAGAACAATTTTGTAATCATTTTCACTATATTTGTTCTTCCTATCCAACAGCAAGGGATAATTTCCCCTTTTCTGATATCTGCTTTAACCTCCTTATTCAAAATACTGTAGTTTTCATTGCATAGATCTTCCACTTCATTAGATTTATTCCTAGGTATTTCATTTCTTGGATGCTATTGGAAAAGGTACTGTTTCCCTAATTTTTCTCTCAGTGAGTTTTCTATTCATGTACAGGAAAGCTATTGATTTCTGAGTGTTGGATTTTATTCAGCTATGCTACTGAATTTGGTGAATAAATTTAGTAGACACTTGGTGGAATTTTTGAGGACCTTTCTGTAAGTAGCATGTCATCTTCAAACAGCATAAATTTAACTTCTTTTTTTCCTGTCCTTATTATTTTTATTTCTTTCTCTTGTCTAATTGTTCTGGCTAGTGTTTCAAGAACTACACTGAGTAACAGTGGTGACAGTAAGCGTTTTTGTATTGCACCCAATTTTACAGTGAAAACTTTCAACTTATGTTAATTTACTATGATATTGGCTGTTGGTTTGTCATAGGCAGATTTTATCAGACTCAGATAAAGACCATCCATTCCAATTTTCTGTAGGATTTTTATCATGGATGGGCATTAGATTTTATCAAATGTCTTTTCTGCATCTATGGTGATAATCATATGGTTTCATGTGTTATTAATATGTCATATTACATTTCTTGGTTTACATATGTTCAACTAT